>JABSTQ010008985.1:0-33311 GCA_013358835.2 Ixodes persulcatus
ACATTTCACCCACCACTCTTCGTCGCCTGTTTCGCGAAATTCACACACTGTATAAAAAAAGGACGTGAAAAATACGTGCATTGCCGTCATCAAACGATACGTCACAGTCTCGTCTTTTTAGATGAGTTTCCACGATTCCATCGTCAACCCGCGCGCGCGCCAGCTCGCGTTCCGGATATGCAGTTCCTCCGTTTGAAGGGCGCGAGCCTGCGCTGTAGCCGAGGCCAAGCCTGGCCAAGCCGCCAAGCCGGCGAGAGAGCCAGAGAGAGCCGCCAAGCCGCCGAGAGAGCCGCCAAGCCGAGCCACCGAGCATCAGAGCATGCAACTGTGCAGCGGAGCGAAACCGCCACACTTTCAATCGCTTCGAAAGGTACGTATGCTCGACTTTATTACTTGCAGCATTGAGTGCTTTGGTGTACACGGATCAAACTAAACACCGAACGACAGAAAGGAGACATGAAGTTTTGAAATCGCAGCTTTTCTGAACGCGTGTCCCCTGTTGAAAGCCTCTAGCTGTGCCGCTATGCTCTGTTGCAGGCGTCGTTTCAACTGCGTGTACTCCAATGTAACGTCATTCAGTGTTCACTCGGCTATAATAGATTTGCTATCTTGTTATCTCATGTGCGAAATAGAAAACCAGCGCCGCGTCTCTTTCGGATACTCAGCCTCCAGCCCCCTTCCTTCCGGCGGCGTGCCTTCCGGCGTGCTTTCTGCCGCGACCGTTTGACGCAGTGGATTCGCGGGCTCGTTCGAAGAGGCGTGGTTTGAAGCTGACGAGTCGCCGAAGTGTTACCGGAGCTTCTCTTTAGGAAAGTCACGATCGACGCTCGGCTCTGAGCTCGTACTTTTTTCCTCCCGTTTAGTCCACGAGTGCCGACCACCGATTTGTGGTGCCGACTGGCGCCGAACGAAGTTGAGAAACGCTAGCGAGTGAGTCAGATTTTTGTGACGCCGCCCAACTGCGCAAAGCAAATTGTGTAAAAAAAAAAACAAAAAAACTCGTTTTTTATCTTTTTATTGACCATGTTTCACCTCAATCAACGCAAAGTGAATCGCGGCTGTACGTCGGTCGACTCATCACTGTGCCTAGATTGTAGATGACTACAACGAGCCTTTCTTGCGTGATCTTATTCTGATATCGTTATATCTTGCTTTTTCATCTTGGCTGCACACTTCTAGACGACCTTTTCTACATATTGCACTCCTAGTCGACATGTCGCTGGTGCTTGAGACTCATTGGAAGTCAGTGTTTGCTCACTCCTTGGTGCACATATTTCATGTTCAACATTAGGTATCTGAAGGACGCACCATGAAACCCTGGATTTTGTTCAGAGGTACTTCAACATACTGTATTAGAGTGCTGTTTTGTGTGTGGTAGTTTCGTACAAAACCAAATTCCACTTTGTTGGTAATATGCCCTATAACTGCTCACTATAATTAAAGTTGCAAAGAAGCATTGGCCACGAGAGGTGACTCGGCCAGCGTGGCCGAAAACTTCCTCGCATAATTTTCTCCAGGGGTCATTTTGGATGTTGACAAATTTTCTTGTGAATAATGAGTGTTATTCACATGTTTTTCGTCTACTTTGCGTAAAGGTACTTCAGTTACATAAACCCCAGCAAAGGGAGCAAGACAGTCTCATGGGGTCACACCAAGGATAACGGCATTCCTGCTCAAGTCCCGACTCTTGTCACCGAACTTCACTGAACATAATGGTACATTCCCTTTATTTATTTATTTATTTATTTATTTATTTATTTAAGTACCCTCAAGGCCCTGGGGCATTACAGAGGAGAGTGGTACAAGACAAATTTGGAACACAAAGAAAATACAAACACTAAAAGCCAAGAAATAAAATGTAAAAAAAAATGTGTAAAAAATTTAAGACATTTATAGAACAAGGCAAACAAACAAAATATATTAGCATAGATAAGTAGTCAACGCACTTTTAAACAAGTCAAAAGACTGTATGTTTACGAATTGCGCGGGAAGGCGATTCCACTCTGAATATGTCCTTGGAATAAAAGAGTTATAATAGGCTGAGGTAACGCAATGAGGAATTCCGACTTTGCATTGATGATCTACGCGTGGCGAGATGAAAACAGGATTTAACATTAGTTTGTTTTTTAGTGAAGTATTGGAATGATAAATTTTATAAAAAAGACACAAACTTTTCCCTCTGAAATGTGTTTTTCTGTTGTTGTTTGTTTGTTTTTGTAAAAAGGTTAGTATGACGTTTAAACACCCAAACTTTCCTAAATGGTTTCGGTACCAGACAATGGGGTGTCTTAGGCCCGCTTCAAACGGGGCAACTTCTCCAGCAATTTCGGGGTTGCTGGCGGGTTGTTCCCTAGCTTTTCCTAGATCGACACGAACTGCTGAGATCGGGTCCGGCTCGAAGCGGACGAGCAACTCCCTCAACTCGGAGACGTTTGAAACGGCAGCAGCCAATCATAAATGTGATATTTTCACACGACACCCCTGTGGTGGTGATGATGACAACTGAAAACTTAGTTCTGGTTTGAAATGGATCGTTTTTGGAAATAAACTGTTTCAAAACGATGAGTTAGTATTCTCAGCACAATTTACAGATATAAAAACATGTTTTTTTTATATAACTGTGCATCTAAATAGTGCAAGAAAAATAAAATTTCATTATGATGATGGCAAGTCGTAGCAATTCGGTTTCTGCGTGTGAACGCGGGCGGCCCGTGTTGCTGGTGTTGCGACGTCAAGTTGCTGGGTGAAATTGCCCCGTCTGAAGGGGGCCTCGTTGCTTGGTAAAATTGCCCCGTCTGAAGCGGGCCTTCTTGGCCCGCTTCAGACGGGGCAATTTCACCCTGCAACTTGATGTCGCAACACCAGCAACACGGGCCACCCGCGTTCACACGCAGGAACTGAATTGCTACGACTTGCCATCATCATCATGAAATTTTATTTTTCTTGCACTATTTAGATGCACAGTTATATCGAAAAAAAACATGTTTTTATATCTTTAAATTGTGCTGAGAATACTAACTCATCTTTTTGAAACAGTTTATTTCCAAAAACGATCTATTTCAAACCAGAGCCAAGTCTTTAGCTGTCATCACAACCACGGGGGTGTCACGTGAAAATATTGCGTCCCTGATTGGCTGCTGCCGCTTCACACTTCTAGTTGTTCAAGTTGCTCGTCCGTTTCGAGTCAAACCTGATCTCAGTCATTCGTGCTGATCTGGGAAAACCTAGGGAACAACCCGCCAGCAACCTCAAAATTGCTGGAAAAGTTGCCCCATCTGACGCAGGCCTTAGGGAACTGAAATCAAGGGCAGTGGAGCTCTAGGTTCAAGCCCATGTGGAGACATCTTTTTTTTATTTTTTTTTGTACAAGTATCTATATATATATATATATATACTTATTTCTTAGAGTTTTAACGTATAGATGCATAATTTACACACTAATTCACATTCAGAAGTGCTTTTATTCACACTCTGTGGCTCCCTAGTGCTTGTAATAGCTTCTTGGTGAGCTATTCCCAGGCAGCACACCAATGTTGGTCCGACATTGGCCTAACATTGGCTAACACCGGCCTCAATATTGGACATTATTGGAAGCGCTACCCCATCCAACGTTGGCCCAGTCACTGGTGCCAATGTTGGGCCACTGTTCAGCCATCGTTCCAGCCAACGTCGGCCCCATCGTTGGTGCCAATGTTGGGCCATTGCTAAACCATGGTTCCAGCCAATGGTGGTCCCACATTGGCAAATACCGGCGTAATATTGGCAATACTGGAAGTGCGACCCGATCCAATGTTGGCCGTCATTGCTGCTGATTTTGGCCATCGTTGCACTCGCCCAGCTGTTTGCAAGTGCACTCGCCAAGTTGTTTGCAAAAAGGAAGGTTTGCAGACACAAGGGATATTTTTGAAATCTCCTAAAAGTTTATTGCACATAGCCTATTTTGCAGACAAGTACAAACTAAGCAATTTGTAATATGTGAAGAGGTACTACTCAGCTGTTATACAACTGAGAAGATTGCAAAGCAAACACCAACCGGGGTAATTGTTGGGTAGTGTCCAGTCTCCCGACAGCTGGCAGACTTTTTTCCCCGAAATTCTATCGGTGGTGCAATCAGTCCATCAAACGACATTTCATCGACAGATCGTTTCATCAACACACGATGTTTCATAAAAAAACGAACTCACAATAGCATTTTTTTTTTCCTGTTGCAAAGAATTGTTGCAGACTTACCATGAGGAGGCGTGAGAGGGTGGGCTGGTTCAGTGAGCACGCGCCTAGAAACACACGCGCTTTGAAATGCCCCTACAGCGTGAAATTCGTGTAACGAATTTCGAGGAAACGTTGCGTCCCAGGATTACACGCCCGACCGAATGCCCCTACTGCGTGCAATTCGCGTAACGAATGTCGATGAAACGTGAATGTCGACGCAACGTGTATTCACGAAAAGGTGGCCACGAAACGTGTTTTCGCGAAATGCAGGGTGAATAAGGAAGTCAGTATTCTACCTGCAGTTGTGACATTATTTAAGACAGATAATGGCAGGCGACTGTCGGTAAGATTGCAGGAGAATTATTCTCCCGGCTGCCAGGAGATAGGCACTCCCTATAGTTCTAGAGGCTATCCGAAAGAGTACACCCGTAGAAGAACGGACAATGATCACCAAATAGGTTGCAGCGCACTTGCGTTGAAAATACCGGACTTGAAAGATGTAATCCGAGGTAGATGTCGACACGGGCACTGTAGACCAACCACACAAACACAAAAACTTGAAGGAAGTGATCCGTGAAGATTCAACACGATGCAGCACACGCTGCCGTTTTCCGAACCGAACACTAAACGATCCACAAGAATGTCTTGCGCTTCTTTGAAGAAATCGATACGGGTAGGACTTTTTGAGGAGGCTACCATTTACCACAGAAGCGAAATCCACAGCAGGCCCGCAGGCCGCATCGCACGCGAAACTAGGTCCGGTCTTCGCAGGCATTCCGGGTTTGTCAACCGCTAATGCGTCATCCGTCAAACCACGTGATCCCGCTTCTGCCGTTTTCCGCGGATTCAAGAGATAAGAGAGAGAAAACGAGAGAAGGAGTAGAAAGGAAGCAGGCCAGAACGGGGGTGCGCTTACAAAAGATAATCTTCAGGGGCATCTCAACAATGAACACAGCGAGACGATTTGTCACTTGTACCCAAAGTTGATAGTGCAGTGGATGTTATGCGTGGCCTTGGGCTGGCAGGTTCCGTGCTCTGCCTTATCACCAGCTTCGAGACTGTAGTCACGTGACCCTGACCGGAGTCACAATTGGCCTAAAACACGCATAGCGTCTACCCTGCTGTCAATACCGATTGAACGAGACAGCTCTTTGAAGGCCAGCTTTTGAATTTCTAAAGAAGCTGTCCAGCCCAAAAGTGATTCTAAACGGGGCAAGTTTGAAGACACCGTTTTTGCGTCCTACAGCCCATATTAATATTTAGAATAAAGAACTTAGCGCGACTACTTTTTTGCGCACGATGTCCACAATAAATAAATAAATACATCTATTTATATCAATAAATTTAAAATTATTTGTACACTGTTAGGTTTGCAATTTTAAACTTTAAAATTTTTCACGAACGAGTTACACATAAAAGACAGCACGGACAGCACATCGTCCGACTTTCAACACACAATGAATCGCCGACGTTCGCAGACAGAAGGTTGCGATGCTGTGCGGACGGTTTCTGAAAGATGCTGCGTAGGGTATACGCCGGGCGCAACGGCTTCACGACCGTTCGAAGGGCAGAGCATCGCCACGACAAAGTAGCGTCTTGCAACTTCAGTAAGCTAACGAGGCTCGAGAGTCCCACGCTCACATTTCCGCAGAGCGAGCGCGGCCGGCCAGATCGAGGCGCAGTATGTTCTCACGTCACGATTGCTACGTTGTTGCTTTGCCTACACTGATGAGATCTGCACTGGCAGTCGAAGCAGCCCTCTCGAGACTTCATTCGAGTCCAATAGACGACTTTATAGCGCTATAGACTCGTAAAACTGAGATTAGAAGTCACCTCGGTTGCGGCGTAAGCGGCGGCTTTATGTTTGTAGACGCGTGCGTCGACAATGACAAAATAGGCACAGAAACATTAAATATAAAAAAATAGAGCACTCAGAAAGAAATACAAGCATGGCAGGGGCGCGAGCAAAGTAGAAGACGTTAACGCTACGTAATGCATATACATACAAAATACACTCGAAAAGACAAAAATAATTAAATCTAAAAAACAGAATTAAGTTGTCAACGCCGAGGTAAGGCAATGCGAGGGGAGAGCAGCCGGCAAAAAAAAAAAAAAAACTGCAATAGTCCTATAGGCAGCTAAGGGTTTATTTGTGATCGCGGTTACAAAGCACCGGCGACGTACGCCACATGAAGTTGGCAAAATAAAATTCTCGCCCCGAGCGAGCGCATGAATGACTCTTTTCCACGTTCCTACCTCTGCAATGCATAAAAGAGGGTCGCGGGTCTATAGCCTAGGCGACACAAATATCGATAAGCGATTGGCTATGGCAGTACAATATTGACCATCCTATACCAAGACATCACCAATATTGGAAAACTCTAGGCTTTGACAGTTTAATATTAACCAGCTTAAGCCAGCGTATATTCAATATCGGAAAGCCATTGGCTCTGACAGTCCAATATTGTACAGGTTGTGCCGGCGTATATCCAATATTGGAAAGCTATTGGCTTTGACAGTCCAATATTGGACAGCTTATGCCGGCGTATAGCCAATATCAGAAAGCCAGTGGCTCCGACGGTCCAATATTGGACAACTTATGCCGGCGTATATCCAATATTGGAAAGCTATTGGCTTTGACAGTCCAATGTTGACCAGCCTATGCCAACCTATCACCAATATTGGAAAACCATTGGCTTTGATAGTCCAATATTGTCCAATGTGATTCCAATATTGGGAAACATATGGCTCTGTTGGGCCATTGTTGGGCCATACTTTGCCACTTCAAATCCAATGTTGGCCCAATACTGTGTGCTGCCTGGGTTGCTAGCTCTGCAAAGGGAGGGGCATCTTCCCACCCTTTGCAGGCTGTAAAGCTGTGGCTTGCGCAGGTCTAGCAGGTCGCACCTCGCTCACTGGCTCATCACGAAGCACAAGTGCTGCATGAGTCGGACCACACCGTAAGGCCATATAGGGTCGAGTCGCAGCACTTGGGACCATTCGTCACTGCACTCAGGTATGGTATGGTGGCATGGTCGGGGCATGAAGCAGGGGTACAACTTGGAAATGCTGATCTTCATCACATTTGAAACACATTTTTTATTACTTTTGTGTCGAGTTGTCAGCATTTTAAGGGTGAGGAAACAAGCAGCAGCGAGAGCAAAAGAAGAAAAAATTGAAAGCCGCTCTTACTGAGAATTTATTACGAGCACTATACTCCGTTTCACCTGATGTTGTACCGCAGCGGAGGCTAGAAGCGTTAGCTCATAGCGTTGGTAGCTGCCCTTAATGCACGAGAGCTTGTGCCGCCGAGATCTGACCCAGAGCAAGGAGCTCGTGCTCGTGGCCGTTTCTGCGGTACATCATAAGGTGAAACAGAGTATAGGAAGCCGCGGAGTATAATTAAAATGCTTCTAAAGGTGAATTAGCGTATAAATTCTGTGCTAGGGCCTCAAAAATCGAAAGAAAAAAAATTTAAATATAATAATAGGTGTAAAAATCTACACCAGGAGGACTTAAACCAGAACTACACAGCCTGTGAGTTTGAAATTTGACACCTTAAACCACTCAGCCACCACCCAATTTTATTTCCAGGTCGTTTATCGAGGTATATGAATTTCGTTTGCAGCTGTCGGCTGCAAGAGAGATTGCCTTATTTTCATTTACTTTACTATTCCCACCAAATATTACAAGTGACCGAGAATAGAACCTCATTTGTCGGCCTAGCCTGCCTTGCTGGGCTCATATTTTGTTTCATCACCCGTTTTGGATTCTGTTGTCGCACATCAAAAGAAAAGAAAAAAAAAAACTGTGACTAAGTGTGACTTGTTCTGGTGTGCAGGTACCCTTGGCAGTCAACTCTGCTGAATAAGGCAAAATAGATATTATACTTTTTTTTAGCAAATATGCATTGTTTTCAGGGGAGGATGCAGGAATTTTCTGAGGGGGGGGGGGGGTCACGTGTTGGTCAGCGTACCATATGTTTAGGAGCCCCCTCTCCCTCGTTTCACACCCTAAATTTTACACATGCAGAAATCAAGAGGGGGGTCAGGACATCCGGACCCCCCCCCCCTCTAAGTCCGCCCCTGATTGTTTTAGCAAAATGAGCTACATTATTTGACTAGGGTGAAACAGAATGAGCCTCTCCACCTGGGTCTGTTTTCATCTCTCGCAGACACCATTTCCTGCTTTTTGTGGTTTGTATCAGACTTTTGTGTCTCTGTCCAGCCAAAGCATCTGTGTTAGACTAAGACTGGGTTCTTTCGGATATCTGCAGCAATTCTCGGCAGCAATTGGCTGCCAATCAGGAACACGAGTTTGTTCTCGGCCACTAAGAGCAAGTATTTTCAAGGTTAGCTATTGCCCGCCTATATGAATTTTGTGTTCCATTCCCCTTGGATTCCATTTCCTATGTGTAGTGGTCTTGCATTAGTATTTCGTTGTCTCTCTTCTGCAAAAACACCCAAGTTTGACTAAGCCCGGGTTCTTTTTTATACATGCAGGTCTTGGAGGCAAGCCAATCAAGGCCAGAAGTTTGCTCTTTGCCGCTCATGGCAAGTGTTTTCAAGGTGAGTGATTGATGCCTATCTGAGTTGTGTGTTTCATTCCTCACAGACACTCTATTTCCTGTCTTTATAGTGGTCTTGGGTCAGGCTTTTGTGTCTCTGTCCGGTCAAAGCATCTGTATTAGACTAAGACTGGGTTCTTTCGGATATCTGCAGTTATTCTCGGCAGCAGATGGCTGCCAATCAGGAACACGAGTTTGTTCTCGGCCACTAAGAGCAAGTATTTTCAAGGTTAGCTATTGCCCGCCTATATGAATTTTGTGTTCCATTCCCCTTGGATTCCATTTCCTATGTGTAGTGGTCTTGCATTAGTATTTCGTTGTCTCTCTTCTGCAAAAACACCCAAGTTTGACTAAGCCCGGGTTCTTTTTTATACATGCAGGTCTTGGAGGCAAGCCAATCAAGGCCAGAAGTTTGCTCTTTGCCGCTCATGGGAAGTGTTTTCAAGGTGAGTGATTGATGCCTATCTGAGTTGTGTGTTTCATTCCTCACAGACACTCTATATCCTGTCTTTATAGTGGTCTTGGGTCATGCTTTTGTGTCTCTGTCCTGTCAAAGCATCTGTATTAGACTAAGACTGGGTTCTTTCGGATATCTGCAGTTATTCTCGGCAGCAATTGGCTGCCAATCAGGAACACGAGTTTGTTCTCGGCCACTAAGAGCAAGTATTTTCAAGGTTAGCTATTGCCCGCCTATATGAATTTTGTGTTCCATTCCCCTTGGATTCCATTTCCTATGTGTAGTGGTCTTCCATTAGTATTTCGTTGTCTCTCTTCTGCAAAAACACCCAAGTTTGACTAAGCCCGGGTTCTTTTTTATACATGCAGGTCTTGGAGGCAAGCCAATCAAGGCCAGAAGTTTGCTCTTTGCCGCTCATTTGAAGTGTTTTCAAGGTGAGTGATTGATGCCTATCTGAGTTGTGTGTTTCATTCCTCACAGACACTCTATTTCCTGTCTTTATAGTGGTCTTGGGTCAGGCTTTTGTGTCTCTGTCCGGTCAAAGCATCTGTATTAGACTAAGACTGGGTTCTTTCGGATATCTGCAGGTATTCTCGGCAGCAGATGGCTGCCAATCAGGAACACGAGTTTGTTCTCGGCCACTAAGAGCAAGTATTTTCAAGGTTAGCTATTGCCCGCCTATGTGAGTTTTAGCATTCGTCAAGGAGTGCAAAATCAAAGCCCGGTGGTTGGCCATCGCAAATATGTTGACTCGAAAGCGCATAGGAGGGAAGCTTTACAAAAGTATCCACCTGCCTCAACAAGTGAAACCGAAACTAAAACGTGGGTTCCATTTAAAAAAAAAAAAATTGTCAGCCCAAGTTAACTCGGGGGCAGCACGGAGCAAACAAGCCACGGTACGAGTATGCTCGGTTCAGGCTTTTGTAAGGGTGGTCGATGACTCGGTGTCTTCTAAAAAAATTATTCTTTTCTAGACGTGTGGTGGTCAAATATCTGGGGATGGGCATTGAGTCGTGATGTTAAGGTAAAAATTTCGTCCACTCCTCGGATTCATGTGCCTTGTCCATCTAGCGAGGGGTACAAGGCCTTCAAAATTTTATGTTCGCAAAAGGGGCACGTCAGTCTTGACGTCTCATTTTACATCAGGCCTCTCAATTTAAAATGCACTATAAATAATATGCCTGAGATTAGTTTGGGTATACTACCACTCAGCAAGTATATGGTTCTGACTCAAAAAAAGTAATCTGATGTTGAGCGCACCTCGGGTCTCCACCGACGATTCTTCAGAACGAGACCCAACCGGGACACTAGGGAGGAGCGGCTTAAGCAAGGGAGGCTACATATACAACAGCTTCTTGCTGACAAGTAATGAAAATAGATATATGGTGGGTGTTTCATTTGCTATGCCTTTTGGCATGTACATTCTTTTTGTTATGTTTCAAGATTTCAGCAGAGTTCAGTTTCAACTATTGTAAAATACCGAGCATGCACCCAGATCGCAGAAGTGCCTACCCTCTGTTTTCGGAACGATCCGCAAATAAGCAAAGGGCACACCAGACACCCCATCCACCTGTTTTCAGCCATGCTCAAAGTAATAAAAGAACACATTAAGTGCCCAGGTGCCGTGGCATTCATGCCACAATAGTGACGGTCGCGAAGCTGACAGATCCATGCCTGGCACAAGTAATGGCATGGCCTTTGGGAACCAGGGAATCGAGATTAGAGATGTAGCACAAAAATTGGAGGCAAGCGGCGAAGGTGACCAGAGTTAACGGAAAACAAGGATAAAGGGGGTCCCGTGGCATGAGGCTGTAGTGTGCTGTAGGCAGCTACTCAAGAAAAATGTTACTTGTGTGTAACTAATCTCAAATCTCAAATCTCTCTTGCAGTTTCCACGGCCCACAAGCCAGCAGGCGCCAGTTCATTCTTGTTCAAAGGTGAGGATTCCAGATTTTCTAGTTTGCTCTGAAGCAGCAATACTGAAGCCAGACAAGCGGTATGGCATATTTAATTGACGGAGCTCAAAACAACTGGGGACGCTTTCACTGAAGCTTGTTTTGCTGCAGTACACGCATGTATTGCAGCAAAACAAGCTTCAGTGAAAGCTGAAGCTTTGCTGGTGGCAACAAAACGTGTGCCCAGTTTTGTCACAAGAGGCATATTATGTCACGCACATGTAATTTTGAATTTATCCGGCTTAGTGTGCTGTAGGTGGCTGGTCAAAGAAATTGGTACTTGGATGTAATCGCAAATCCTTCTGGCAGTTTCCACGGCCTAAGAGCCAGCAGGTGCCAGTTTGTTGTTCCTCAAAGGTGAGAATTCCAGATTCCCAAAGCAGGAATACTGAAGCCATACGACCACTACAGCATTTTTAATTGACGGAGCTCAGAACGACTGGGGGCTCCTGCATTCAAGCTTATTTCTCTGTAATACACGCGGGCGACATTGACGTGTTCCCAGTTACGTCGCAAGAGGATATCTATGTCCCGCGCATGTAATTTTGAATCTTTTCGACTTAGTGTACTTTACGTGACTACTCAAAGTAACTGCTACTTGGATGCAAGTAATCGCAAATCTCTCTTCCAGTTTCCACGGCCTACAAGCAAGCAAGCACCAGTTCGTTTTTCCTCAAAGGTGAGCATTCCAGATACTCTAGTTGGGTGCGAAGCAGGAATAGTGAAGCCAGACGAGCGGATACGTATATTTAATTGACCGAGCTCAGAATGACCCGTAGCAGTGGCATTGAAGCTTATTTTTCTGCAATCAACACAGACATAATTTTAATCTATCCGGCTTAGTGAAGGATTGCTTCTTGTCGCTAACTAATCACAAATTTTTATCTTGCAGTTTCTATGTGGCTGCAGCTAGCAGGTGCTGTTTTCATTAAAAGGTGAGTATTTCACATTCTGTTTTCAAACATCAAGTTTTTGAATGAGGGTCTTAAAACAGTTAACTTTCTTTTGCAGTAAATGCCAGATCCTCCAGTTCAGGAATATGTTAAATATATTTGGTATGGATAAGCCCAGTGTTTTGCTTCTTTATTCATATTTTTACAACAGCAGCATTTTTTTATTTTATCACTCAGAAATACACACAAGGAGAGACTGCGTTGCAAAGAAATGTTGTGCTGAACGTGATATTCCAACTTGTATATAGTTTTATTGGTAGCCGATAGAATATATTTGATTCTAATATCCATAATACGCTAAGTACACTGGACTCATAAACCCTTATTGGATCCCCATACGACACGGGGATCCAATAAGGGTTTATAAGGTATGGGATTCCAATATTTTTAGCGTATTATGGATATTGGAATCCTATAACAAACCCTTATTGTAACACAAGACAATGAGTGTAATGTTTTCCAATACACTATCCATATCGTATTGTAATACAATAAAAGGGTATTGTTTACCAATATCCATAATACGCTGTTCATATTGGGGTTTTCCAATAGGGGTATAGGATTCCAATGCTTTCAGCAAACTATGGATATTGGAATCCCATAATAAACCCTTATTGTAATACAATACAATAAATGTAATGTGTTCCAATACACTATCCATAATGTATTGTAATACAATAAAAAGATATTGTTTACCAATATCCATAATACGCTGTTCATATTGGGGTTTTCCAATAGGGAATAGACAAGTATGCCCAATCGAGGCGAGCGTGACAAGAGGATTGGTAGTGCGTGTAACGCAAACTCGTGTTGCTCCTTTGAAAAGTCGTGACATCAACTAAACTGAAATTTATTGTCAGATCTTCCAGCACTTTCGTGCTATTATCGTAAAACCGTGTTGTACTAGATTTTCCTCGCGCGTCACAAACACAGTTGAAATCACCTATCATTAGAATTCTACTTTGACAATCTAAATATGAGCCCAAACTCTGAAAAAATATTCTCCTTTCACTTGAAGCGTTTGGCGCGTACACATTGATTATCCGATACTCCACGTTATTAACGTTGCAGTCACAAATAACGAATAGACCTGCACTGTCGGCAATCACATTTTGAACTTGTGCGTTTAACGACTTCCTTAAAAACAACATGCAACCTCCTGACAGACCATTTGCACGTGACACGCAAACCTCAATACACAGTAAAAAGGGCGCCAGCAGGCGTGCGGTCTCTTCATCACTGTGAACTTTTGTCTCCTGAATCACGAGGACGTCAATGCCTTTATCAATAAGAAGCCTTTGAACCTGGTACTGCTTACGACGCGAGGCGAAACCTCGCACGTTCAGCGTTCCTACCTTCAGGATATCGGCAACTTTAGACGTCCTCGCGAGTCAGGGACTAACCTCGTCTAGAGACCCAGAGGCGCTTCACCTGTACAACATCAACCAGCCGGCTTGTCCGGTCCCTTGGGATCGGACGCAGGGCTGGAAGGGAGTCGTACTGGCCTTTTCATTTTCGGGGCTGTCTTCACAGGAGGTTCTGTCGCGCTCGAGTCACCCCCGATCTTTAGGGCGTCGGTCTCCTGTTCCCGAGGCCGCTTTGTCGTTTGCGCGTTGACACTAGCGTCCACCATGTCAACCTCGTTCGCCGGCAGCACTGCAGTTGCCATCGTCGACTTGTCGCCCGGTGATGCAGCCTTCGTTGTCGCACCTCCCTTGCTCCCTGTCGCCGGGTCAGGTTTTGCCGCAAACACAACGGCCGGCTGGGTAACCACGGGCTTCGGCTGTCCGTCCGATGCGACTTGGTGATGTTCCCTTTTCCACCGGCACCTTGGCGGACGGACCCACTCCTTCGACCGCCTCTTCCGCGTCTGCCTCGTCCATGTCGTGTTCACTATTGGCCTCTCCTCTTCCAGGACCCGCAGCCGCTGCGTACGTTTTCACGCACTACTCAGCGTCATGGCCAAACAGGTAGCAGCTGCCGCACTTGGGCACCCGACACTCGCGGTGGATGTGGCCCGTCCGTTCACAACGCAAGCAGAGTGGAGCCCTGACCGGCACCACGACGAGTACCGTCCCGCCGGCGATGCGCATCTGATGGGGCAGCTTGTCTAAACTCAGCCCAGGCTTTAGCCGGATGACAGCGGTGCGAGTCATAGACCCGCAGCCCACAACTCGATCCCTGAACTCTCCACTTTTCGGTCCCTACCTCGCTGACATGTCCGTAGGGCGCGAAAGCCGCCCTTACCTCGTCGTCCGGCACGTGGTAAAGCAGCCAGTGCAGCTTGATTCGAATGTCCCGGTTTCCCGGGTCAATGCTGACGCAGCGATGGCCTTTAAGGACGTGGTCTCCCGCCGCAAGGATCTTCCGCTTGCCCTCGAGTGACTTGAAGGTCACGGCCCAGACGTGGTTCATCTGGTATGCCCCCAAGGCGAGAACCTCGGGGAGCAGTCCCAGCTGGCCCAGGGTGTCGCGGAAGTCCTCGACGCGGTACGGGCGGCCACGAACATCAGCATGAAGAAACGCAGTGTTTAGCACCGTAGGCCCAGTTGGCAGGGGAGGCAAAATTATCTTGTATTCCTGACTTGCAGAATCGTTCCTGTCATCGCGGCCCGGCTGGGCCGTTATCGCCGCTCCGACGGAGCTCATGATTCGCCGTCCGAACCCAACGAGAGCCGGAAGAAGAATTAGGCCATGGCTGCGCTGCCTACCTGGCCAGCTGCGCGCGCGGCATTACTCCCCCCCCCCCCCTTTAAAAAGTGCATCGCCCCGATGCACCGCAAAACAAAACCAAGCAAATAAAAAGAACGGCAAAATAAAGAGTCATTTAGAACACATAAGCTCCATACTCCTATCGAGCGTCGTACGGCTTCAGGCGCACGACGTGGACGACTTCAGGTCATGGTGGGTGGCGTGATGATGAACTACGAGGCATCACCTTGTAGTTCAGCTCCCCGAGGCGACGAAGTCCTTTGTATGACGAAGTCCCGCGATAACCGTCAGGCCACGGCTGCGCTGCCTATGTGGCCAGCTGCGCGCGCGGCGCTATTCATTTCGTCGCGTTCATTTATTACCTCATGGCCTTCCGACACGTAGTTCATCAGTCACATCTCGTCTCGCATTTGCTTGTTTCTATCTCTTAAAAGTACTTTTTTTATTAAAACTGCGCACGGACATACGGACATGGCTAGCCCCTAAGGAGCTTCGCCCCTAAAAAAGCGGGCGAGGAAGACTTTCCACCAGGCTGAAGAATATTTCTGCTGGTCCCCCTTTAAGTGATAGACCTTTGCTTATTTTTGTAAATTTTTTTAAATGCAAAAGTGGCTATCCAATTTCTGGTGGAAGGTAGAGAGCAAGTTGTTTCTTTTATTTTACCTCTCAGGGAACCACTAGAAGGCGCGAGGTTTAAAATATTATTTCATATATTTTCTAGTTTTCTGGTAATGAAAGACGTCAAAATATATTTCAAATTAAAATATTTGAGATTGCAGAGCAGCACGTTGGTGTTTATAAAAGACATCAAGCTAAATAACTGTGAAAAGGGTGTAGTCTCTAATATCTACTACAGGAACATTTCATTCGTCGTAACTTAATAATAAACCCTAAAAGTCAACTTTTATATGAACTCCTAATTATAAAAGTTGTAATTCGATTAATTACCTCGTTCATCACGCACGGGCCTGTGACATTTGTACAATATTTTCAATCAAAGCTACAGCGCGCGAAACAGCAAATCCCAGCGCCCAGCCGACTATCGCTTTTCCGCTCCCTGGGCTAGCTACACTCACGTCATGGAGCGGGCACGCACCCTAGCCCTTAGCTTCTACAAAATGTTGGCCAGACACTCTCGTGCGGTTGGGAAAGAGTAAGATGATTTTACGGGAGAATCCATTAGGCAACTTCAACTGCGCGTCTGTTATCTAAATTCTCAACCGTGTATTACAGACGCTTTGCGCACGCGCCAGATAACAGCAGCCGTTGCTGACCTTCTCTTGTCTTACCAAGAAACCAAGCCACTGAAGCGAGCTTTGACGAGCCTCCACAAGGGTCAAGGCTGGGAAGAAAGACACAGTCGATTTTAAAATGGCAGTCACCTCTCCCAGCTGCAGTGGAAATGATGAAGCAAAGTGATTAAAATAATAGAAAACAAAAGCTGAAGGACGGTTATGGCGGCGCCCATGCACAGCTTCTGCCAGGCGTCTATACGCTGTTTCCATAGCTCGTTCGATCTACCTGCACCTCCTTCACCGGTGCAGAAAAGTGTAGGAGAGTGTACTTCCGGTATGTGGGTTGAGATACGACCGGAAGTACACCTCCCTAGACTTTTCTGCACTGGAGCGGGAGGTGCAGGTAAATCAAATGAGCCTAGTGTTTAAAATAATCGGTGCTCAGAGTGCGATTTTCAGAAACCAGCAGCTTGCTAACACGCGCAAGTGTGTCGCTTCAAAAAGCGAGAAGGTGCACCCGCCAAACCAAAGAAAGCTGAAAATAGCTCCGGCGTATCTGGTACCTAGTACTGTGGACTTTTTCGAAGAAGACGTAAGCCCACTCGGTGGTGCAGGTTTGTCTGAGTGAAATCTGAAAGACTTTCGTTTTTAGGGGAAAATGTCTTTCGGTTGTCGTAAAGAGCTGCCTATAATAAATGAAAAGCACGAAAAGGGGTTGGCATTTTTATCGTGATTTATTTGCTCCTTTTGGTGAACAGATGGCAATAAATAGCTTGTTCTCCTTAATGGGCGCCATGGATTATCTCTGAAACGGAAAGTCAAGACATTGTCATGAGTTCATGAAATAGAAAGAATCTTATGCACAAGACATCGGAGAATTTCGATTTTAAGAGGTTTCGACGGGCACCAAGAAAATCGATCATTCAGGTTGCTGCCCCGAAATTAGCACTTTCCTCCACAGCATACGTTTTTATGACGTCGCATTGATTCTAAGAGGAACACAAATAAATTCGTCGATTGCTTGTTCGTACTAACAGTGTCGTGCGCTGTACAATCGTGCACAATTTGAATGTAAACAACGCACTAATCTTTTTTATATAAACATAACTTGATTTTTAGGTCACATCTTCTAAAATATTCGACAAATCATGAGATAATTAAATTTTAAGAGTCCGCCGGTAGCTCAAAATGCTTTAAGCAGCCTTAGAAATAAAACTAAATATTTAAAAAATATACATGAAATTTATGGGGTAGGACCTGGATTTCGACTGATTATAGTTCAATTCGAAACACTCACATTTGTGGAGAAGAGTCTTGTAGTGGTTGAAGGCACCAAGACCGTAGCCGTAGTTCAGGCCGTAGCTGGCGAGACCGTGTCCATAGCCGTAGTGACCGAGGCCATAGCCATAGCCATAAGCCGGAGCATGGGCGACGGTGGCCAGGGCCGGAGCAGCGTGGTAGGCAGCCACCTTGGCGACGGCTGGAGCGGTGGCGTAGGTGGCCACAGTTGGAGCGGTGTGGTAGGTGGACACGGTGTGGGTGGAGGTACCGGTCACGGCTGGAGCGGCGAAGGCAGCAACGGCTGGAGCAGCATGGTAGGTGGCGACCCTGGCGACTGGAGCAGCGTGGTAAGAGCTGGCAAAGGACCTGACGGCGGGAGCGTAGCCGTATCCAGTAAGTCCGGAGTAGGCGACTCCATGACCGTAGCCGTAGCCGTTGTGGAGGTAGCCAGCGAAGGCGCCGGTGGCCAGGGCAATGACAATGCAGGCACGAAGCTGGAAATAAAGTATAACGAAAAATGAATTTGAGAAATTCCTTATACTACGAAGCTTTCTTTTCTAAATATTTTTTTTTACTGAATATACGAACCGCTAACGTTCTCATTGTGTAACCGATAAACTCTCTGAAAGAGAATTCGCTTACAATTTGCGAAATTAGCAATATTTAGTGATAGAGCTTCGTGAAGTCCGAAGGTCGCCCTCTATTTTACCCCTGAAGTCGCATGAATTATTTAATACCACTAGATAGTTGAAGACAGGCGCCCAAGTGACTTGAAACACCATTCTTACCATGATTCTGAGTGCAAGTTCAGCTGAAGCAGTTGGAACTGGTGAAACGTTCAGAACTGCGATCATATTTATACCAAAGGGACGCAGAAGGAAAGCACGCGACCTACTGGAAAGGGAAGGAATATCTTCCTACGTAAATAGTTTTTATCGGGTGTAGTTTGTGCATTCCTTTCTCTCTCGGTAAGCTGAGCGCCTTGACACGCCTAAAGGCGTTGGGGGATATGTTCCACTCATAAACATGTTGAAGGAAATTTCCGATTCAAACTCGTTGTTTGCATCTGTTGTCTCCTGCGTTAATATGGCCACATGTTAAATGGTTTCAAGTCTTCATTCTCAACTTTAAATATTGCAACGTTCGATGTTATTTCTTTTAAATAAAATTGTGCTGGCAATTGCAGAAATATTAAACTCATATTAAGCGAACAGCGTTGTTTTTTGTTTTTCTACTATGTGATGCGTGCGGTGGATGCCCAAGTGAACCTTTTTATTGGCCGGTTTTGTGATTCTGATTGCGTTTTATTAAGTGCCCATTTGAAGGTTTCTACAACTCGCATGTGGTTAGCAAGAATGTTTGGTGGCGATCCTGTCTTTCTGTTCCTGTTACTACCACTTTTGATTGTTCTAGTTCTCCACCCAGCCGCAGGTGGTTAAAAAAATGGTAAGTAATACTGCACTGGCCGTATCTTTAATCACCACAATAAAACACTAGACGTCTGTTTAAAGATATCGAACTGCCAATTGTCTACTTCAATTTCATTGTCTAACTTCGAATTGTTGAGCTTCCAACTGTCTAAACAACAGGCGATGAGGGTTGTCGTTTTTAATTCCCGACGACTGAATAAAAAATAGACAAAAAGTATTTTCATATACACAGAATGTTGATACGTTCTCTCGAGACTTCTTCACAGAAACACCGCACAAATTAAGGCACTTATTAGGAGGACGCACTGGCATTCGGGTGCACTCCCCAAAGCGGGTTGCAACCGGGGTTCTCAGTCCTTCAATAATCCGTCAGCACGACCGTCACTTGAAACAAATGTGTTTGTGTATGGAGGAAAGTGTTTGAAACTTCGGGAAGGTCGAACAGACGTCCTTGATGATAGGAATAAGAAAAAACGGATGGCGAATCTCAGTCTTGTTGAACTTGTGATGAAATAATTGAGAACCCAGGCGGAAGCGTTTTCTGGGGAGAACATCCAATAACGTCTGCCACATCATAATAACCGCATAATCTCTGCAGTGAAAATGTGGTGAAGTAGCTAAAGTGTGTATCAATATTTAAACTATATCAAAATGTTTTTCATTGCTCTTGTTTGTCCTACCCAGTTCATAAGAGATCAAAAAAGAAAACGGCACTCGTAAACGTATTATCTAAATTTTACGATTATGGCGAAGTTGAATTTTGGTAAAATAATCTTATTAGTTGTTTATAACCATATTTGTAACACAAATCAGATAATCGAGTGTGGCTTAGTATTTTCATCCCTTACGAGTGCGAAACAGCGTCAGTTGCAAGCTAATGCACAACAGTTCTTCGCCTCCTGCTCGTTCCTTGTCATTTGCGTTATTCCTCGTTCGGAAACGGCTGTATATAGACCTTGATTACACCGCCTATTCTAGATCTAAACACCGCCGTTTTCGACAGATAAACAGTACAAGTGGCGAAGAACAGGTAGTATGGGTATATATCGTGCGTTAATTTGAAACTGGCATTCTAGTGCATTAGTGAGGGTGAAAAAACTTTGACAGAGCCCGAAGTAAACAAAAACAAAAGAAACTCACAAATAAAATTATAATGACAAATATAAGTCGACACAAGCAGCGCAACAATATTCGGCAAGTGTCGGAACAGTATTGTTCGCAATATATGCAGAATATCTCGTTCTTCCCATCACCCCAATATCTGGCGAATATCGTTTAAAAGTTCGGGCAGTAGCCTACCGGCAGAATATAAGTCAAGTACTGGCAGTATCGGCCAAACATCCGGCGGACGGCGCGTATATCAATTGAGTTTCATTTCGTTCGTTTCATTTTATTACCTTAAAGCCCTCTAGGATAGGTATCTCATAAAGGGGGGGGGGGGGGGGGGGGAGTACATTAAAGTCAGAAATTTAATAATAAAAATTGAGGGAAAAAACCGAATGAGGGCATGAAGAGAAAGGCATCTTTATACAGACATTATTCAACCAAGTGAACAACACCCTGCGCGAAATAGTTGTCACTTGTTATCACCAAGCTAGATGGCAGACGGTTGCTATCAGAAATGCATAGTGGGAGACGTGAATATTTGTAGGAGTTAGTTGTGGAAAAAAAAATGGCTTCAACTGTACAAGGATGATCTAGGCGAGATGAAATATAATGGGCTGGCTGGGGAAATAAATGTTCTAGGGGACCATGTGTTATAGTACAGCTTGTGCATGAAGGAGAGCCGGTCAATGCTTCTGCGAGTGTCCAGAGGTTGGAGGGATATAGACTATTTTAAAGAAAAAGCACTATTTCAGAAATAATCACGAGTAATAAAGCTGGTCGCACTGTTCGGGAACACCTTGTGTTGGTTAATGAAGTATATTTGTTAAGGGTTCTATATGATCGATGCTAACGTGGTAAAGGGAAAACGGTTGAAATATGAGTCAACGAGGTAGAAATGTTTTCTTAAATATCCCAATGTACTTTTTAGCTTTAGAGCATATGTAGTTAACGTGACACTTCCGTCATATATCTTGATCGAGCTACACTCCTAGATATTTAAATGTGGCCACCTGTTCGAGCTCGCGAGAGAAAATAGTATTTGAAAAACATACTTAATATTTGATCTGGAAAATAACATTATTTTAAATTTATCCTGGTTAATCGTCATGAGCCAAGAGTCACACCAAATTTTTAGTTTTCCTAGATCTTCTTGTAATATTCAACAATCCTCAACGAAAGAAACTTTGCGATAGAGCGCAATACCGTCAGTGTACTGTCTTACGGAGAAAGATAAAGAATAAGCAATGTCATTTACATAAACTAGGAAAGGAAGATGGCGAAGAGCTGAAGCCTGAGGGACACCAGAGATGACGCCTAATGAAGAGGAAGTGGTATTATCAACGGTCACAGATTGGGTGCGATTAGAAAAAAAAGAACTACTACAGGAGACAAGTTTAATATTCACGTTTAGAGGGGAAAGGTTTGAATATTAATTTGGTGTGAGGAAGACGGTCAAAAGCTTTTGAAAAGTCTATGAATATTGCATCGGTTCACTTCAAAGAATGCAAAATGGTATCCAAGAAATGTCTTTATAACGAACCCGTCACCCCGATTTCGAGCCAGCTAACCAAGAACGAAGAAGTCAAGGAAAAACTGCTCACATCATGCACCAAAATGGCGACCATACGGGGAGCTTGACGCAACTTTGTCAGCATCTAGTGGATGCACGACATATAAAACAGAAGTATTGGCCTGTATTTCCCAACGCTAGAACGGTGCCACTGGAGAGCAAAATGAAGAAGGTTTGTAAGAAAAGAGTGCCTCGATTTTCGACCCGGGTTAAATGAACTATGTATCGCAGAAAGCTCCAACTCTGTGACAATATGACGCTAGCGTTTGAGATAGATGGACGCGAAAGCTTGAAAACGTAACGTTGCATGAATTAAAAAAAAAAAAAAAATATTGAGAAATACGAATTTTACTTTTGAGTGGAAGTCTACCTAAGCCTAATATCGTCAAAACAAGAACTGACATTGTGAACACTTGTGGGATTTATATCAGTAAAGGACACTTGTTAGCAACGAAGAAAATATTGTTTTCTTTCTTTTTTTTTACTGAAATAGAGACTGCAGGAGCCTAGTGTGTTACATTTTTTCTTTGGCGTTGTTAGGCTTAGTAGGACGTCGGCTTAGTGCAAATTTTCGTCTTTCTCACTTATGTTGTTATGCAGGTAACCTCGTGTTCTCAAACTTCCGCTTTCTGTGCCAACCACTATCACTTTCTCACGGCGTTTGAGCTATCTGCAATGCATAATTTATTTACCCGGGCCGAAAAAAATCACATCTCCACGTGGTGAATGATGTGTATTGGGGCGAAGCTCTGGTGGTGCTGATGATACTGATTTTATTGTTCATAGGTAGTGCCGATGGTGGTGATTTTTTTTTTATTGCTCATAGGTAGTGCTGAGTTCCAGGTTGCGTTTCGACTTCATTATTACTGCTTTATGGTCGGTGAAATGCAGAGCCAGCGGTTCTTCTAGGGGATCAGCTTGGATCCGCTAGAAACTGTGGGAACGCATCTCCACCGCTTAAGTCAACGGTCCATGTCAGAAAGAGAATGGGTGGTATGGAACGTGGTTATATACGCATTTGAGCATTTGACCACAGCGCCCTCTCGTCTATAAATGTTGAGCCAATGCATGCAAAGTTTAACGCGTATATATACGCATTTAACCGCAGCGCCTCTCCTGTATAGACGTTGAGCGGCTACATGCAACGTTTCATCCATGACAGACAGATGAATGACACATGGCCGAGTCAATAAAGAAAAAAAATGACACATGGCCGAGTGGTTAAGGCGATGGACTAGAAATCCATTGGGGTCTCCCCGCACAGGTTCGAATCCTGTCGACTGCGCAAACATTTTTTTATTTTTTTTAAGAAGACAGATGGGATGGCGGCAGTTTGATACTTTAGACCCATGTTACGGATAAAAAAAAACAGGACGCGGGATTGCCTTAAAGGGCCTCTGACACGCCAAAAAAATATTTTTTTTTCACGCTAAACGTTGCAATGTCATATCAGGACATTACAAAAAAATTGTTTCACTATAGAGTTGCGTAGTTTTTTTTATAAAAAATAGAAATACGAGGCCCAATTCAAAGTTCCCGCCGTGCACTGTGACGTAACAGTGTACCGCAAGGTGTCGGGGCGGTCAGAAAGGAGGCATCGAGCTACGTCACTAAAAGTGGGTTAACCGGAAGTCGCGTGAGTTTCACTCCTCGTGCTCTCCGCGACCGTGCCTAAGACTTTTTTTCTTTTTATTATTCTGCTCTTCGTACGAGCGATCGTAGAAAACGAAGTTTCAGTTCCACTAGCTCTTTATCCCTGCACCGTTGGTTAGTTTGCGTGCTGCGAAATTTGAGGCCGAAGAGTCAGTGGATCGACCTGATGGAGGTCAATGATGAAAGCGTTGCGAGTACAAGCCAGTGTACGAGTGCATGCCGTCAGTCCGATAATACAGGGCTATACTGGGCGCAAAACAAGCTATCAAGTTTTGAAAAAAAAAAAAATTAGAACGCTCGCAGAAATTAGGATTGCTAGCATACGACACGCCCGATCGCATTGCTGAAGGTTGAGACACCGAGGTCGTTGAATCATCGGATACTCTCCAGGCTGTAGATGCCTGCCGTCTAAAGAATACGAACTGGTGAGTGTACCAAGTACAAGTAAACGTCGAGCACAAAGTACGTATTTTGTCTAGAGCATGAGTAGAACTTGTTTACTGGGTGCTCATGCGGCCGATGTATGTCTCACAGAAATGCATGCAGTGTGATCTCTTCTTCAGTTGCTGAAATACCGGGACAGTCCCTCACACAGCACCTTCTAGGCATTGTAGTTGATCACGTCAATTCACTGACTCCGCTTCTTCTACCTTTACAGCAACATTAAGCGATGAAAAGCAAATAAAAGAAACCTTGTCTGCTTGGATCGCTCGTGTCGCTGCGAAAATAACAAAAATATTACAAAAATATTACACGCGCTCGCGGTAAGCACGAGGAGGGATACAACTCACGTGACTTCCGGCGATGCCTCCCTTCTGACCGCCCCGACACCTTGCGGTACACTGTTACGTCACAGTGCACGGCGGGAACTTTGAATTGGGCCTCGTATTTCTATTTTTTATAAAAAAAACTACGCAACTCTATAGTGAAACAATTTTTTTTGTAATGTCCTGATATGCCATTGCAACGTTTAGCATGAACAAAAAATATTTTTTTTTGGCGTGTCAGAGGCCCTTTAAAAACATGCTTTTCGTGTAAGGCTCGTCAAAGTATGAGGCGCTGGAGAAATTCAGCCTTCTGCGTTAAAGGGGCCATGAAACGAATTTTGGGTTGGGATGAATGATTTTAAATTGGGACTTTACTAATCGCATGTCGTTTAGTTGGCCAAAAGAAAGAGGCTAGAAAGTCAAAAGCCAGCTTTTCGGTACGAACATTTGAAAATATAGCGGACTATTTTGTACCTTCTTGCCTTCGAAAGCTCTCCGCCTTTTTACTATGATACATCCGCGGTTCCAAAAGCGCGTCACCGGCGCCAAACTGACGTCAGCAGAGCCCAGCTCACGCATTGGACACGAGAACTGCGTCACTCGGACGTATGCGCTCGTCAACAATCAATCCGTCGACGAATATTTGGATACGCGTTCGTGGCCAATGAGTGCCCTGACGGAACTTATTGTCACTGGGGAATGACAAGTTTTATGGTGTGCATAAAAAGCAAGGTGGAAGCTAGGAGTCATTGCACCGGTGCCGAAGGAATGTCACGACCACGTGATTTCACAATTCGCATTTGAGTTGAGGATTAAAGCTAAGGAGGAAGAAGTAGGAAAATCGTTTCATGACCCCTTTAAGTCCTTAATTCGAACTCTTTTGTTCGCCTTCCGCCCATTGAAAAGCATGCGGGAAGGGCCTTAGAACGCACCTGGTATCGCTGCGCCGCAGCGTTCTTCCGCAACATGAAGTTCGTCTGCGTTCCTCGCCGTCACCATGGCAACGAACGCCGAATGAATGGAAGCACGCACGGTACCGCCGCGTGAAGCCAGCAACAGCGGACGCGGCGGTACCCCAAGTAACATTGATATGTTGTAGATATGTTGCGAGAATGTTCCGAATGTTGTGGGAGTGTTGGGGGATTTTGCGCAACGGTCGCCAATATGTTTCTGAGGCAACATTGATCGGCACGACAAAGGCGCAGCGTTAGGCTACTGTTTCGAACCCAATGCTGCCTGGAGAACTGTGTAGTAACAGTCGGGAAAAGGTTGAAGGTACAACGTTTGCTAGGCGGCATAATTTAAATGTTGCGCAACTGCAGCGCGCGACATGTTGCTTAAGCAACGTTGTATCAGTGTAGTACAGATGCGAAAATCGCAACGTTGGGTAGTGAACTGTTTCCAATCTGTTTCTGACGCAACATTGATCGGCACGACAAAGGCACAGCGTTAGGCTACTGTTCCGAACCCCATGCTGCCTGGGGAACTGTGTATTAACAGTCGGGAAAAGGTTGCGGGTACAACGTTTGCTAGGCGGCATAATTTAAATGTTGCGCAACTGCAGCGCGCGACATGTTGCTTAAGCAACGTTGTATCAGTGTAGTACAAAGGCAAAAATCGCAACGTTGTGTAGTGAACTGTTTCCAATCTGTTTCTGAGGCAGCATTGATCGGCACGACAAAGGCGCAGCGTTAGGCTACTGTTTCGAACCCCATGCTGCCTGGGGAACTGTTTATTAACAGTCGGGAAAAGGTTGAAGGTACAACGTTTGCTAGGCGGCATAATTTAAATGTTGCGCAACTGCAGCGCGCGACATGTTGCTTAAGCAACGTTGTATCAGTGTAGTACAGAGGCAAAAATCGCAACGTTGTGTAGTGAACTGTTTCCAATCTGTTTCTGAGGCAACATTGATCGGCACGACAAAGGCGCACCGTTAGGCTACTGTTTCGAACCCCATGCTGCCTGGGGAACTGTGTATTAACAGTCGGGAAAAGGTTGAAGGTACAACGTTTGCTAGGCGGCATACTTTAAATGTTGCGCAACTGCCGCGCGCGACATGTTGCTTAAGCAACGTTGTATCAGTGTAGTACAGAGGCAAAAATCGCAACGTTGTGTAGTGAACTGTTTCCAATCTGTTTCTGAGGCAACATTGATCGGCACGACAAAGGCGCAGCGTTAGGCTACTGTTTCGAACACCATGCTGCCTGGGGAACTGTGTATTAACAGTCGGGAAAAGGTTGCAGGCACAACGTTTGCTAGGCGGCATAATTTAAATGCTGCGCAACTGCAGCGCGCGACATGTTGCTTAAGCAACGTTGTATCAGTGTAGTACAGAGGCAAAACTCGCAACGTTGTGTAGTGAACTGTTTCCAATCTGTTTCTGAGGCAACATTGATCGGCGCGACAAAGGCGCAGCGTTAGGCTACTGTTTCGAACCCCATGCTGCCTCGGGAACTGTGTATTAACAGTCGGGAAAAGGTTGAAGGTACAACGTTTGCTAGGCGGCATAATTTAAATGTTGGGCAACTGCAGCGCGCGACATGTTGCTTAAGCAACGTTGTATCAGTGTAGTACAAAGGCAAAAATCGCAACGTTGTGTAGTGAACTGTTTCCATTCTGTTTCTGAGGCAACATTGATCGTCACGATGAATGCGCAGCGTTAGGCTACTGTTTCGAACCCCATGCTGCCTGGGGAACTGTGTATTAACAGTCGGGAAAAGGTTGCAGGTACGACGTTTGCTAGGCGGCATAATTTAAATGTTGCGCGACTGCAGCGCGCGAAATGTTGCTTAAGCAACGTTGTATCAGTGTAGTACAGAGACAAAAATCGCAACGTTGTGTAGTGAACTGTTTCCAATCTGTTTCTGAGGCAACATTGATCGGCACGACAAAGGCGCAGCGTTAGGCTACTGTTTCGAACCCCATGCTACCTGGGGAACTGTGTATTAACAGTCGGGAAAAGGTTGAAGGTACAACGTTTGTTAGGCGGCATAATTTAAATGTTGCGCAACTGCAGCGCGCGACATGTTGCTTAAGCAACGTTGTATCAGTGTAGTACAGAGGCAAAAATCGCAACGTTGTGTAGTGAACTGTTTCCAATCTGTTTCTGAGGCAACATTGATTGGCGCGACAAAGGCGCAGCGTTAGGCTACTGTTTCGAACCCCATGCTGCCTGGGGAACTGTGTATTAACAGTTGGGAAAAGGTTGAAAGTACAACCTTTGCTAGGCGGCATAATTAAAATGTTGCGCTACTGCAGCGCGCGACATGTTGCTTAAGCAACATTGTATCAGTGTAGTACAGAGGCAAAAATCGCAACATTGTGTAGTGAACTGTTTCCAATCTGTTTCTGAGGCAACATTGATCGGCACGACAAAGGCACAGCGTTAGGCTACTGTTTCGAATTCCATGCTGCCTAGGAAGCCATGTGCTAAAAGTCGACAAAAGTTTGTAGGTACAACGTTTGCTAGGCGGCATAATTTATATGTTGCGCGACTGCAGCGCGCGACATGTTTCTCATACAACGTGGTATTACTGTAGTACAGACCCATACATCGCAACGTTGTGTAGTGAACTGTCTCCAATTTGTTCCTGACGCAACATTGATCGACACGACAAAGACACAGCTTAAACCGCTCCTTCACACTGGCGTTCAAAACGCAAATTTTAAGCGGATCCGCCCGTTTTCGTCATCGAATCGCAAGCAATTCCACTCAATCTTTAAGCAAACGCGTCCGCAAACGCGACTCAACCGCCGGTGTGAATGGGCCTACACTGCTTCGAGCTCCATGTTGCCTAGGAAACCATGTAACAACGTTACTAAAACCACTCTGTTAGGATGCGCCCAGGTCAGGACGCGCTACCTGAAATCCCCGCTGAGACAAGGTTGTATAAAAACAGTATTAATTGTGCCGCAAAACCTTGAAGCTAGAGATATTAGAAAATATCACGCGCACGTCATTTTGTAGTAAACTCCAATAGAATTTACGACAAAAATAGCTTTTTCCGTTTGTTCTTACGCAAAAACATGCTTTCTGCAAGCTCAAGGTGACCACAGTAAAAAAAAAAGAAGAAGAAAAAAAGATTAAGAATGGCGCTGTTGTCGTATTTAGCTCGGTCTCGGTGGACGCCAGAGGCCCAGGTTTCAGCGGTGACTTTCCCATCTGAGTGTTTTAACAACGTTGCCGTGTACTAAAAGTCGGAAAATGGCTGAAGGTACAACGTTCGCTAGCCCATTCACTACCAAAGCTGGCGCACCCCCGTTCGCGCCTGCAGAGACCTAATTGCCAAAGCCGGCGAGTCGCCGGGCTGTACACTTTTGTGGTTTTAAATTTAAGTAATGGATGGCGCGCTATAACTACTTACAATTGCAGAGTTTGGATATATTACCACCGCACGGGTTATGGGTCTTTTCTTCTAGTTCGTGCACGTTTACCGTCGCGACATGGGGGAGAACGCCACAGCCAAAAATATCTCGATGTCTATCACCCATTTCGCCACTCCCGCAAATTATGAATGTGGTAGGTTGGTCAAGTGGCTTCAAGGCCAGGATTGGGAGACATTTGCTTTAGTTCCCCTAGGAGCCCCCAGATGGCGCGATGAGCAGACTACTAGCAAAAAAGCGGGGAGTGGGGTGGGACGCGCTGAGCCGACGAGCGCTAAGCACCCCCTTCGTTTCTACCACCCTTCTCCCTTCTCCTCTCGAAGTGAGAGAGAACTCTGCAGGTGCGGTGGGCGGTGGTCAACTGGGTCGGCTGATCGTGCGGTCCAGTCGTCGGGCGCAGGAGCACACCAGTCGATTACTGTTTGTGGCAGAGATTTTTTTTTACTGATGCTGAAAAAGAATATTAATTTTATTTGATATAGATCCGTCAGCTTTGAAAAACTTATATTTTCCTAATTTAAAGGAAAATAATACGTGCCTAGCACAACACAAAGCTTCAAACAAATCATAACAAAACAAATTGGGTTGTATGTATGTTTATACAGCCTAGAACTTGGTCTGCCTCAGCGGGCCACGAGTCTCCCAGCTGTAGAGGAGAAATTGAGCCAGTGCAGTACAACCTCTAGCCTGGGGTCTTTAAAGGGGCACTGACAGCCCAAAGGTCGTATTTTTTTATTGTCTAAAACGACGCAAGTTGTAGTCATAGACACGCAAAAAAGACCGCGTCGCGAAAAAAAAGTTTCCCGCGCGGTCGCGCGCCTTTTTAGTTTTGGCGTTTAAATCTCCCGCCGCTACCTCCTCGCTTCTTTTGATCGGTGACGTCAAAAATCAGGAACTTTAGAAGCTTTGTTGGCGACATTTCTATAACATTTAATAACGGCAATCGTAAAACATGTTTTTTAACGCAATTGCGAACGCACTACGGCCCCTCTTTTTGAAATATCAAAAATCAGAGTTCGGTGAGATGTCCCTTCCTAGATTTGTGTCCTCTCTCAGAAAACTTGGCGCCGCTCGAGCAGATCGGCGAGGAAACCGGTTTTCTCCCGTGCCGGCTCCCTTGTATCCCGCCTGCTCGCCTTTTCCTCGCATCGGGTCAGCGGAGGTCCGAGAGAAAGTCGACTCGCAGGAGACCGCAAAATTTGACTGACTGCACTGGCGGGGCGCGCGGGAACTTCAAATTCGGCATTTAGAAATTGTTTTTTTAATTCACAAATACTGAATTTTCAAGTTTTGAATTTTGAGGGTAATGTCCCGGCACCGTTTTCAATCGTTTCGGATAATAAAAAAAAAATATGATTTTGATGTCTCAGTGCCCCTTTAACGTGCACCACGCAGTAGTGATACACGACCGCACGCCGGTACGATGCTCATCCAGATCGAAACGGGCAAGGGTGGGGATTGAATCCACGATCCCTGGGTTCTGCAGCGCGAGCTTTCGCTCCACATCATAACAACATTGCCTTTGGAGTGTCTCGGTAGATCTGAAGATTAAGATGCTTTATAGTTGTTTCCGAATATATGTTTATGTGCTTACGCGTGTAACCTGGATTTGCAACTAAAGCACAAGACCTTCTCACTCAGAGCTTCAGGGGCCGCACTTGAAATATCTGACTCCGGGAGCTTTGCAAGCAAAGCAGGTATTTTATATACAGTACACTAGTAACGTCGGTGCTATTATACTTCATAAAGAGTCCAATGAATAACGTTCGTGTTAGGGGGGGTACTGAAGATAATGTTGAACGTGGATTCATCAGATAACTTAGTAATCGCTTAACGCTGTTTTATTCATGTTCAGAGAAGGAAATTTATAAATGTTACAATTTCAAAGCGGATCTCTAGGCCTTCGCTGTGAATAATATATGAGCTTATAAGATTTACGTCTTAACATTAAAAGAACCAGTTTTGCCCCTTTTATCACGGGCTACAAATTGTGATGTCCTGATGATAACTACGTAGTTTCCATGAGCACAAAATTGTAGTGTTTGTTCTATTCACAGTTCATTCTTCTGGATGCAAGTAAACAATCAGAACTCGTATAATCGGCTTCAAGAAGTGCGAAAAAAAAAACAAAAAAAAAAACGTTTGCACATTAAAGAAGAAAACTTTGCAGTTTGTACATTTGCGACCGCTGAAGTTGAAGAAAACTTTCTGATGAGCGAACAGTTATGCAAAACTAAGACGCAAGGTTGCGAAATTGTTTTTATTTCAGGGTGGAAAGCAGTTTGCTGTAAAGAAAACAGAAAAAAAAACAATACACAACTCTTTTTGGCAGCTTTTAGGGTTACAATTTCCTTAACCGACTTTCCTACGGGACAAAAACAAAGCAAACGCCCTCTTTGTGCTTGCAAACAGCTAATATGCCTAGTGAAGCGTAGGATAGGATAACGGCAAGTCAAACTAAAGAGCTGACAACAGTCCTGTATTGTCACGACTCAACGTAATATATGAATATGTGATTAAAAATGAACGTTATGTGCCTTGGAGTGGCGTTAAAACAGGGGGAGATGGGATGGGCTCGATAGCCCGCCCCCCTCCTCCTATAAATATTGCAAAAATTCCAAGTAAACAATGCGACGAGGGGCCAGAAAAACGCTCTCGCCCCGCCCAACACACACGCACACATTGTCACCACCGTCAATGGCCGTTGCCACAGTCACTTCTGATGAAGAGGCGAAGTATAGGCCTCGAAGCCGGGTAAATAAACTTGGTAGGACGCCCCCCCCCCCCCCCTCTCCTTCTCCCTCCCCTTTAAATATTATCGAGACAAGTATGTGAATATTTAGGCCCAGGAAGTCTTCACATCTTCGACATCAAATGCAGAGCTACAAAGCATCTAACTACGCCTTGTGTCAACGACACAAGCGAATTTAGAAGCTAGCCGGTGTCGTTCGATGTTTTCGGTCCACGATCCACATGTGCTTCGAAAATAGTAGTTCGACAGGAGAGGAGTTTGAAATAATATCGCATGTAAGGTCATAATACTTAGTTTTCGGGCGAAAGAAGAGAGCTTTCGGTTTGTTGTCACTTATTTTTAGATTATTTGAATTATCCCAAGTTTTTAAGTTTTTTATGAGGACATTAGCTATGCGCACAACTTCATTGCCGATACTAGCCGAAAAATGAAACGTAGCATGGTGGTATCACTATCACAAGACTTCATAGCTTAGGAGCTTCTGGACGCGGATGACCCTTCTACGCAAATATTCATGCACTCAAAGAAGCAGGCAGGGAAACGGAGGGGGGGGGGGGGGGATTAAGCAAACAAGGATATTGTAACAAAGCCATCCAAAACCAAATTTCTGTTCACAAGGACATCGGGCTTATAGGATGGCGACCCGGCCTCGACACTTAAGAAGCGGTCCCGTCACCCGAGGAGGGGCTCTTTTGTAAATTTCAGCCGTGCGCAAGCTCTCCTCCTCTCTTCGGGAATGCCACTGGAGGTGAAATTCTCTTCGTCGGTTCTCTTCGCAGCCTTGGCCCGACGGACGGCGTACGCTAAGCGGATTATTTTCCCGCTACCCTATTCACCCGGTAGGCTGACAATGGTGAAAAATACGCGCTCGTTAAACCACTCATGCCTTCATCTCTTTGCCACGTAATCATGTTCTCGTCCATACTCACGCACAAAGAGGGGAGTCAGGTGACGAAAGAGATGCGGCTGATTGGTTCTGCGAGCCCGTCGTTCTCACCGTACTGTCAGCATAAGGGTCAGCAGAGTAGAACCCAGGTAGTACGTCGAGTTTTAAGGTTTAGGGCTTGCGTTGACATATTCTTCTGCTTTATTGTGCTTACTCCCTATTGTGAATTATCTACTATTGGCCCTACAAAAACGTGTGTCCAAAATCGGGGGAGGTTGACAATAACCGCAGGGAGAAAAGGAAACAAAAAATAACTAACGAAGCAGCCAGTCTGCTTTCTGCTCTTACAAGCAGTTTAGAGCGGATGCGTTTTTTTTTTTTGTTTTTTTTTCGGAACCCTTTTCAGATGTTTTGAACTGCTGTAGTAAAAAAGAAGGAAAAAAGATAACCCTATTGATTCGTAGCGGTTTTGAGACTCTTTTGCTGTAGGACGTGTATTTAGTCATTTCGGTGCATACAGATTTGATGCGAACTTCTTGGAGCGGTGTTAGGCGCACAAACTATTACTTTTACAATGAATTCGCCAAGTACATTTTAATTCATCCATTGTTTTTCTTCCCACCACCGATTTTTCTAACGATGTAACAATGTTACATTGTTTTATTCCGAGTTTTCAAAGTAAACGCCGGGAAATACATAATTTATTTAAAAAAAAAAAAGAAATAACGAAAAAAAAAAAAGATATGAGGACCTGAAGTTGCAGGGATACCGAGGCTGTGAGCGACGCTCACAAGACTGCTTGTCAAAGGGTCCCCCGTTGTTCGAACCCTCCACGTTGCGTTCAGGAGAACAAAACTGAGCATAAACATCACTGAAACGATCGGAAAAAAAAAAAAAAAACTCAAATTAAACACAAGACCTGGCATAGATGATGGCACACTAAATATTATATTAGTAGGCATTCACTTTAGGTAAAAAAAGGAAAGGAAAAAGATAATAATGTGCGCATCGTTTACCGCTTATATTGAAGGTACATTTTCTGTTCGGTTTACAAGTTTATTCGCAGAATAAATAAACTGTTCCACGTGGTATCATTTAGGTCTTCGCGTGAAATGTTTTGTTACGACTTACGAGGGCTAATGACGAGCTGAACGGCCATTTTGCTTCAGCGGCGGGGATCCGAGCACATCATGTATGCGACATTAGAACTAGAGATTCCGTGAACTTTTTGCGGACCTGAGGTTTAAAGACAGAACCGAGGGGTTCGAAAGGATCGCAAAGGCTTGAACCTAGAGAGGTGAACTGCGTTCGAACTTTTGAATTTTTGGCGCTGAGATATGCGATTGTTTTCAACCTTTCAATTTTTTGCGCTATGAAATGTCGAAACATTTTCG
>JABSTQ010008986.1:0-35208 GCA_013358835.2 Ixodes persulcatus
TTACTCCGATGTTCTCCAGATAGACGTCCGCTGATGCCACGGGCAGCGAAGGGCAGAGAACTAAGTAAGCCGCGCTATGGCCCCACTCACGATTTTCACTCGCTCCTCAAGGCCAGAATATCAAGTCGACGTCAGCCACCATTGTGTTTTATTTGTAAAAATATATGCTTGAGATAAGATGCGTCCTGCTGGGGTAAAAACAGGAAGAAGAAAAAAGGAAGACTATTACCATTTTCGAAATGCTCGCAAAAAGCTGACTCACAAAAAGGGTAACTGAGATGCAGATAACCTGGCTGCAATTCACAAATAAAGTAGGCCAACCCTAAAAGTTTGACTACAAAAAAAGTAAGTAGCTTTTAAAACAGGGTCAGATAAGGTGAAAGATACAGAAAAAATACATCCTGTTTTCTAAGAGAATAGGATAAGTGTGCATCGAAGAACCAGTGTGCTTGTGGCAATAACACCTTCACATATTATCACATTTCTTTTAGTGGATTTTAGGGTAGACGGAGCGTTGTCTCGTGTTGTGACATAATAAAAATGGTCCTAGTCACATAACCGAGAAGGACATTCTTAATTCTTTTCTGTACATTCATCGCCTTCAGCTTCTCGAAGAGGCATCATACGATCACTTGGTGTCTTCCTCTCCCCGCCTTCGATCGCAAAGAAAAAAACCGACACTAAAAAAAGCGAATATAACTTGCCCCGCCCCCCTTCTTTTTTTTATAGATGTTTATTTGGAGTTTTGACTTTGTTGTTAAGGTCTAAAAGAAATAGGTTCAGGGGCCTGGTGTTGCAAAAAAAAAAAGGCTTTGCGGAACTGAAGACTGCCAAGCCTCCCTCTTCGCGTGACAGTGTCACTGCGCTCAACTTTGCCAAAATGAAAACGACATTTTTTTAGAAGGGGAGGGGGGGGGGGGCTGGTCCTGAAAAAATGTAACGAATTACAAGGAGTTCGTTACGTAAAAAATGTAAGGGAATTACTTTAAAACTACTCTCGAAAATATGTAATTATTCCGTTACTAAATTACCGATAAATGTAAGGGATTACAAGTAATTTCGTTACTTGTAACGGATTACGTACAAGTCTGGTGACGCACGTGTTGATTCACGGCGAGTCGCCATTTCGCAATCCGCTTGGTATAAATGTCGAGGGTTTATCCGCCGCTTGTCTCAGTTCACTGCTCTGCTCTCCGCGGAAGAAAAGGTAATGCGAGAAAAAGGTCTCGCAGGTCCGCCGTGTACTAACGTGATTATTTTCGGACCTGTCATCTCACCTCGAGCCATCGGCGCCGCCCTCCGGTCAACCCAAAATGGACGGGGTCCTGGACAAGCTGTCTTCACTGCGAGCGTCGTCGTCGTCTTTGTTTGTCAGCATGGGCTTCATTCCGTGCAACGTCAAGATACCCGTGCTGGAGGTGAGGCGTATGGACACGCGATACGGGCCATCCGTTTGTGTGACTCTTCAGCTCGAGAACGATGTGGTAAAAGTATTTTTACCAAAGCGGTTCGCCGTATTGAACGAGCAAGACATCCAAAACATGAGGGCGATGAACGAACTCACGATGTAGAAAACCAGCGGTGACGAGCGGTCACCGGTCATTACTTTCTCGTGCTCTGACTAAAACACTTGTGAGTCGCCCGGGACAATTCGTGAAAAAAAATGGTAACCTGCCACTTGTGCGATGTGCGACAGCGCCAGCAGTACTCCTCCGCGGAGTCGTTACAAGTTCATCTGGCCTAGGTGCACAATATCCCGCCGCAAGATTGCCTTCCCTTCATCAACTCGCTTTGCGCTTTTCGGAACTTTACCGCGCGTTATGATATGCATTTGCACGAGCGCGAGGACGAGTCTCACGATGTATCCACGCTTTTTCGGCTTCAGTCCGACGCAATGGCCAATGTTTTTAGGCATTATGAAATGCCATTGCGTTTTTCATCACACTAACCGTGGAAATGAGTCGTCTCAATGGCGACGACGAATTCGAATTCAGCGTGCACTACTTTCATTGCTTAGTGCACACGGTCTGGGCCGAAGGTAGCATTCGCGAAGCTCTACAGACTCCATGTGCCGAGATCTCTGCTCGCCTCGAACAGTATCAAGAACGTGGGTCCGGACTCGTCGTTGTCGCCATTCAGACCTGCACCATCACCGTTGGACGTTTCATTCCGCCCACGGTCGGTTGTGCGAGTTTTGTGTTGCCCCGGGAACTCCCAAGCAGACAGTGCCTAGTGAATGTGACCGAGCAACTCACCGACTCGGAAAGAAACATGTGCTTTGTGTTTTCTGTGCTCGCCGGTCTCCATCCCGTACCCTCTAAACGATCGAGAGCTTCTAGCTATCGAGAACATTTGACCAAGTATTGGTTCCCCACCAGGTATCCAGTGACGTTTCCGCAAGACGTACAGGCTTTCGAGAGAAAAATCTCCGTGTCCGTGAACGTGTACGGTTACGATCGAGAACAAAGGTTCGTCTACCCGCTCAAAGTCAACAATAGCGAGCGGGAGAAGCACGTCGATTTGCTCCTAATAGACGATAACTTTGTTCTAATCACCAACTTTGCCGGACATTTCGCTAACAGGCGCACTCACCGCTTTCGCTGTAAAAGGTGTATAATGGGCTTTCGCTTTCGCACTGCGCTGGGAAGTCATTTATCGCTGTGTAAAGAAAAGAAGGCAGTCTGAACAGTGTGTCCTGCAAAGGTGGACGCGCTGTATTTCCGGAGCCCGCACACGATGAAACCTTTTCCCTACTTTTGCGTCTACGATTTCGAGGCCATTCTGGAAGCGGAAAACATGGGTCAGGCTTACGAGAAGCACGTCCCCAGTTCATTTTGCATTCTCGTAATCCGATCCACGGACTCGCGCATCGTCGAGCAGTTTTCGTACCGGGGCGAGGACTGCGTGGAAAAGTTCATTTCCATTCTTAATCAATTGTCAAAGCTCATTGGCGAATGGATTCGAAGCGAGGAAGTGCCAATGGTGAGCGTGAACGAAGAGGCTCGCGCGTCGGCCTCTCACTGCGCGATTTGTGGCGAATCGTTCGGAAATCAAAAGAGAAAAGTCAGAGATAACGACCATTTCAGCGGATTGTACAGGCAGTCGTTGTGTCAGAGATGCAATTTAAATCTGAGAGTAAACAAGAAAGTCATTCCAGTGCTCGCGCACAACCATTCGTACGACCTGGCCTTTATCCTACCGAAACTCGACTGATTCGTGTCTAAGGATATTAAAGTGCTCGCCACTAGCTGCCAACAATTTAAGAGACTCGACGTGGGTAACCTGCGGTTTCTCGACAGTCTGGCCTTTCTCCCCGCCAGCTGGGACGCGCTGGTTCAGGACCTCCGTTTTAAGGGACTAGAAAACCTGTGCTGTCTAAATCAGGTGTTTCCGCAACACGTTGAGCTTCTGGCGCAGAAAGGCGTATTTCCCTACAACTACGTGACCAGTTTCGAGGCTTACCGGGAGCCCGAGCTACCGTCGCGCGAGTCGTTTTACAACAAGCTTAACGATAGTCAAATTTCAGAGGAGGACTACCGTCACGCCCAAACCGTCTTTGAAACATTTAATTTCAAAAGCCTAGGAGAATACAGTGATTGCTACCTGCAACTCGACTGCCTACTTCTCGCCGACGTGTTCCAAAATTTCAGGAAATGGACTTTAGACACGTACGAGCTCGATCCGCTTTACTACGTTTCCCTCCCCGCGCTCAGTCTCGCCTGCGCACTTAAACAGACTGGGGTAAAACTGGAGCTGCTCGACGACGTGGATGCGTATCATTTCATCGAAGCGGGTCTGCGAAGAGGAATTGTTCAATGTGCCATTCGTAACTAAAGAGCTAACGTGCCAGGAACCGCATGTTTCGATCCCAGCACGGAGGTTTTTCAAATTTTAGACCTCGACGTGAACGGCCTGTACGCTTCCACCTTGCGACAATCCCTTCCATGCGCAGATTTTCGCTGGCTAGACCGCGAGGAAATCGACGCTCTCCACTTCCAGCAGGTTCCCGACGATGCGCCCGAGAGTTATATTTTAGAGGTGGACCTCGACTATACTCGGGAACTACACGATTCTCACGCGGACTTTCCCCTGGCTCCCGAGAAACAAGGAGTCCCTCTCGATTGGCTCTCACCCTATCAAAAAGCGCTCGTCGAAAAATTTCACCTACCCCAGCGAGAGTCTGAGCGAAAGCTGCTTCTCACCGTTTACCCGAAACGCAATTACATCATTCACTACTGAAATCTTAAGCTGTATCTGGAGTTGGGCTTAAAACTAAAGGTCATTCATCGCGTTTTGAAGTTTTCGCAGAGGGCATTTCTTAAAGATTTCATCGACTTTAACCACAACCTCCGAAAACAGGCGACAAATGCCTTTCAAAAGAACCTATCTAAGCTCATTATGAATTCAATTTATGGCAAGACTATCGAAACCCCACGTCAGTACAATAACGTTGTCGTTAGCGCGAGCGAGGAGGAAGTGCTAAAAAACCTCGCGACCCTTGCCGATACTCACCTGGATACTTCTGGGTACCCGGTCGATCACCCCTTGTTCTCTCCCGCAAACAAAATTAAACTAGGAGTGTTCAAAAACGAGCTCCCAAAAGATCACATTCTTTTATTTGTTTGTTTAAAACCCAAACTCTATTCGATGGAACTAGCCTCCCGAGAGCACTACGTGAGGGCGAAAGGAGAGAAAAGGTGCGAGTCCCGTAAGCTAACCTAGGAGCTCTACGTTCAAACTCTCGAGCAACAAACTCTGCACAAGATCACACAGCGAACCATCGCTCGTAAGTTGTGCGAGAACAAGACTGTTGCCGTGGAGAAGATAGGACTCAACGCGTTCGACAACAAGCGCTTCATCGACTCTGACCGTTTCAACTCTTCCTTTCGGACATTGGAGCCTCTCGTGAAGTGCTTTTTTTTTCATTTCAAGCTGATGTATTTTTGTGTGTGTACAGAGTGTATTGTAAAGAGCCATTTTTACGTAGCGCGAGTTTTTTTTGTTTTTCACCGCGTGTTTGATATTTGTATAAAGAGCTGTCGCGCGCGCGCCATCTGTTTCTTCATGTTTTGAGGATCTCTTAGATATATGCATATTGAATAAAAAAAAAGATAAAGATCCATCCTCGCTTTGTGTCCTTTTTTGTCTTTATTTCAAGAATCAGGTGGCCAAATGCGACAGCTGAATAACCCAAAGCGAACAAGCGGAGCGTCGAAACAATGTATTTCATTTGCGTATAAAAAAAAATAACATTCCGATCTCTCGCGACATATACGAAACCTGTCTAGACATCTTCCTCCATGACGGAATTGTATAGATAGGCTTCGTCACATGACCTGGAGCAATGACGCGTTCAAATTCCGTGTACGGTTGTTTGTTTGTTTTCACCACCCAGATTACGAAAGCCATTCCCGAGGTGACGAGTACGCGCGAACACTGCTTGAATCGCGCGCGCGCGAAATCACGTGATAGGAAGACGAGCAACGTTAGCGCCCAGCGATGCATTACGTCACACGACCATTGTTACATAACCTGCGACAATGAAGCACCCTGTTTTTAACCGCATTACAAAAGCCATGTGGCAGGAAAACACGTGATCTGAATTGCACACACACACACGAACAACTAACCAGTCTTAAGCGCTCTCGGAAGCAATGCGCACGTAGCTTAGGGGGTAGCGCGTCGGGCTGGTGATCAAGAAGTCACGAGTTCGATTCCCCGCTGGCGGCGGAGCCTTTTTTATTGAATGAAAGGGGCATTTACCGCGCAGCGATTCAAATTCAAAACACGTGACCGTCATGTGACCGGAGCGCAGCGCCCTCCTTCGGATGCAGCACGAACTCGGTGCGACATCACGTGAGCGCCTTCTGTCGGACGCAGCTCGAACCCTCTGCGACATCACACGTGAGACGCCCTGAGCGCCGCAAATCAAGTCCTATACACCTTTTCTACGGGGGCGCCACCATCTTCAATTCTGGCACTTCCGGTATGCGTGAAAACGTCGCTTTCTTCTCTCCTCGACCGTAGAATGTGTTAACATTTTAAGTGCTACCGTCAGTTGTTCTTGTTATGACCCTTCTATACTTTTTTACTTGTTCGGGGTTGCAATCATTTGCTTTTTTTCTCGGAACGCAAACCAGATATGGGGACGATGTGGCTGGGTGCGAGGCTAAACGAAAAAGGTGTATAGCGCCCTCTGTCGAACGAATCTCGGACCCTCTGTCATCACGTGGTTGTTGTCAGATGATGACCACAGCTGTCAACACCTGGTCAACCACGCTTGTTGTTTGAGGTCTGAGGTTTGTGGTTTTCGGTCAGAGGTTTGCGGTCTGCGGTTTGTGGTTTGCGGTCTGCGGTTTGTAATTTGCGGTCTGCGGTCATGGTAAGTGACACGCTTCTGGCACGCGCCTGACACGTGACTTCACACGTGACGGGACCTCGCTGAGCTCCGATTGGTCACTGGCTAATGTCCTGTGGGCGGGGCCATCGATGCCCACTGCCTGTCATTGGTCACTGGGATGTGAGAGAGGGAAAGGGCCCCGCCCTACTGCGCTGTGATTGGTTGGATTGGGTTTGGCCCCGCCCTCCTGTGCTGTGATTGGTCGGATCGGGTTTGGCCCCGCCCCCTTGGGCGTTGATTGACAGCTGTGTGAGCTGGTACAGTTATTCTATTACTAGTATGACATATTTTGTAGAAAATACATAGACGGGAGCATCTACGGTTCAATGGGTGAAGAGGTACAGAGAGGCTAGCTTTTGACGATGAAAGACAGCTTGTACGATGATGGTTTATGGACATAAAACGAGCGGTACATTTTTCAAATGACTCCTGGTCTTCGGTGAGTGCAGTTTGACCAGTATCCCATATTACAGCAGCAGAGTACAAGATATTTGAATAATAGATGTTTAAGGAAGGCGGGGGCTAAGGAAAAGTTCGCTTTCAGGTAATCTGGCATAAAATTAACGTTAACAATAATGTGATCAATGTGCGTTTCCCAGGATAAGTTGCCAGTGATGTGTACACCGAGATCTTTTAGGAAAGCACAGAAATCAGAGAAATGTTACTCAGGTAATAAGTGGAAGATGATGCGCCATGACGTGAAACAATTGATTTTCTTTTGTTACGGCTAAATATCATGTGTCATTCCTGGCACCAAGCAGATGCAACATTCCAGTCATTCTGAAGAAGCAGGGCGTCAAACTCTTTAGTATTTCACGATAAATCACGCACTCTTCCGCAAATAAACTAAGGCTCGCCGAAACACACAGGGATAAGTCGGTAGTATAAGTAAGGAACAGCAGAGGCTCTAATAAGAAACATTGAGGGACACCAGACGTAACAGGAATTACAGGAAAATTAGAATGAGTATCATTTACAAAGAGCGAGCGATTTCTTAGAAAACACTTATTCCGCATAAAGCAGGACACTAAGAATGGTGATTCTGCCGATGACAATGTAAAACTAATATTATGGCGAGAGGACCCGCGTTACAATGTAGTTTCTCTACTTCTTTATGGTATATTCTTGCTCATTAGGAGCCGTTCCTTTACGGACGCTTCCTTTTGCCCCGGTAGTAGCTCGTCAGCTGGAAGTGGGCCGCGCTTCATTGGAGCAGAGCGGCCAGCCGCGAATCAGTCAGAAGACTTTGACGGGCCGGGTCTGGCCCGCGGACCGCGGTTTGAATACCCCCGGTCTAGAGTCAAAACTCTAAAACGCCAGAAAATGTATACTTGGCTTACTCGTGGAATTTAAAATACCCATATCGGGATCCGTAGCATTTGATTTATTCTAAATGAATACAGCAAATGCGAAGAATTTTTTCTAAAAATGTATGTATGCTTAGCACTTCGTGCATTGTATGAGCCTGGTAATGACTACTGTATTGAGTTGAATCGGAACCAAATGACTGAACCAATAGCACCGCGGCCTACTTATGTTTATCCAATATCCATTGTGTATTTTTTTTCTAAGATGTCGAAAATTCAAAACAAAAATGACACTCAAAATAAAGAAATCATTCCTGCAGGATAACATAATCAACCGCGGCGCACGTCAGGACACAAGTGTACAGACACAATTACTGGCTCATTTAAGTAAACTTCGCTATCTATTTTTTTTTTTTACTTTTCAGTTTAGCTGGCATATTTTATTTTTGGAGATTTGTAACTTGTCGTTAAAGAGCCCATATTACTTGTTTGACTATGAGGCAATTTAGTTAGCTTTCAACGTCATAACTAGAAGATTTCGGGCTTTTCATATATAACAACTGATCTGAATAGTTGGAAAATTAAAAATTTCATTTGCTTAAGCCACTAATTCTGTTTGTATACCCATGCCCTGGCGTCCGCCGCGATCGAGTACGTCATTCTGAGGATTATTTCTCTATTTACAATGACCCTATTGGCGTGAATATCTACCGTGTTAGAAGAAAGAGACACCCTGTATATTTATAGCACACTCAGTTATTCGGACGAACACAATTAAAACAATTTAGTGAAGAGGTGTTGGCTTTAGAAAACACAACTGTGATGATGAAGGTTACTCGATTCAATAACGGATAATGAAACTCACATTGGATCGAAAAAAATTCGCAGCCTCACTAGTGACCACGCTGAACTGGTTTCGCGGCGCGTTTGGGCGTCGAGTTTTAAGCACGGAGACAAGCTTCCCTATCGAGGGTGCATCCGGTGACTCACTTCGCTACAGAGAAGTGCCATCTGCGACACAAATTGATACAGCGCTTTGGAGCATCCTAGCGGCGCTGCGCTGTGTGCTTGCCTCTACTGAGCCACCGAGGCGCGGCGTTCTTTCTGTAACTGGCGTGCAGCTGTGCCTCACGAGGCTCGATGGATTCTCATTGTGTCTCGAACCAAGCCATTTGTGCTGAAATATATAGGGTGTCCCAAGTCACCAGGCTCGATCTAAATTGAACCGTAAAAATCGACGCCTGCACGTAGCAATCTACCCTTTTCGTCAAAAATGTATTTCGCAGATCTATTTTTTTTCTTAAATTTACCAAGTGTAGCTCTTTCTGTAAAAAAAATAGGGCCAAGAAACTTGCCAGGATCCACGGTGGGTGGCGGCGCAGACGACCAATTGGAGTAGCGGTGCGCGTTTGGCGCTGGCGTGGATAGATGGCGCTACCTCCTTATCGAGGCTGCTCGCGACCACCGTGGTTTATTAAAATGAACATAATCGTTTTGTAGTTACCTTTAGTTAAAAAAATAAATGCCGAGATTTAAAGCAAAACTTAATGGAAAGAACGCGTTTGCATAACGACGGCGCTTTTGCTGCCAACGGATTTCGTCTGGTTGCTTTCGCTGGTGGGCTACACCTTCGGACGCTGCTCCCGACACCATCTATCACTACGCGAGACAAACACACCCCGGAACTCGATTTGGTCGTCTGCGTCGCCGTCCGCCATTGACCCTGGCAAGGGTTTTGGCCCTATGTATTACAGAGAGGGAGCAATGCTTCGTTAATTTACGAGAAAAAACCAGACCTGTCAAATACACCTTTGAAAAAAGGTTTAAATTGCTTCGTGCAGGCGTCGAATTTTATCGTCCATTTATATCGAGCCTGGTGACGTTGGAGTATATATACTCGAAAACATATTTTTTGTCAAAATTAAAAATTGTACCACCAAAACGTACGTGAATTGAGGAAACAATCAACCCCATACAAATGATCTGGCCCAAGGAAGCAAAAATACTCGTATGTGAGACTAGGCAGCCAAATAAAAACCATAGAAATCGTTCTTTTTAGAAAGTGCTTGAAACGTGAACCAACAGAAGGATATAAATGAATTAACATAATTAATGAAGCCGTGACGATAAAAAAAAAGCTCGCGAATACGGTATTTATAAATCGATACAAGGTGTTTGAGCTTTTTTTGTAAGGTGTAAAGATGGACAAGTCGGTGCATGATAAAAGAAATAAAAACGGCGCAAGAATAGACAGAGGTACATGTAGAAAACACAAAGAAACACGCCGCTTTGTGTGTGTGTGTATTTTCTACTTGACCCTGCGTTAAGCTTTGCGCTGTTCTTATAACACTCTTCGATTTTTATTCCAATTTTTTTTTTCTTAAATACGGTGTGAAAGTCGAACGAGTTCTGTCTACACCATGTATTTACCAGGGTCGGCGAACATAAAATGAGTGGAGGATTGCGCGGGAAAGTTTAGTAATTAACAAAAATTTTCAAATTGACTTTTGAATGATTCGATTTTTGGGCATGTTGGAATTACAATATTGGGGCGTTTAAAATTTGAGGCCAGACCGATTAAAAAAACATCGCGAAAATGTAGTGATTTTTGAGCAATTAATCGAGCAAATGTTTCGTTTTTGTATCCTTTTTAAAATGCACTAAAAAGAGGCGTCGCAAGCCCTGGCCGCAATGACGCATGAAAGAGTGACGTCATCGTTTCAATCAAGCCTTTACTATCTCAAAATTGTAGCGCGAATTTTATAGTCTAAATGTCAACCACGTTCCCGCTACACCGGAGATACACTAATTTGTTTGCTCAAAAAGAAAGCAGAACATCGTTTAAAAGGCATAAACCGAATGTCGTTCCATCAATCTGAAGTTAAAAGCGGCGCCGCTCCGGGGAAGTGCTGCGGCAAACCGAGTACGACCTCTGTCGAAACAGATTTTCCTTCTCTCTCGGCCTATTGAATTCCTGCGGGGAGCGAGGAGGGGCAACTTAAATGGCCAGGTTGTAACGCGTTGACGACACCACGTGGTGGAGCTCGTAACTACCCCAGTACCCAGTCAGCTTTGCCCGTGTCGTGTCACGTCTCCCGTTACGCAACGCGCTCTCCGACGGCTGATCTTCGAGTGCTCGATTGAATCGGTCCTTTCGAAAGAAAAATATAGGCATCCGTTCAAAATGCAAGCGTGCGATTGCCTATCGCAGATAGAGTTGACCGTGTTTAACTTTTTTCTGAACGTGAGGGGTATATCTTAAGATCCGCTTCAGGATGCTTTTATTGAATGCGTCGATGGCGCAAGTAACGACGTGACCTAAACCACTACGTCACTCTACCACCCGTCATTGTTGGCATATATATATACATAAGTGGGTGGTTTCATCTCAAATCGGGCAGGCTAAGCGGTTCTAATTTTTAATTTTGACAACAAAAAAAATTTATGTTTCGGGGCATTTCTCAAGTGAAGGAGGGCGTAAACCACATGTTAAGCAGATTTTTTGTTCTCGACTTACGAAGCTTAGAAGCCGCAGTGGCAGAAACTACTGTTTTTGCCTGCCGTCGCAGGTGGCGTGTTTGACACTCTCTACTGGCACTAGTTGTTTTCCTCCGGTCTTCTAACATTTTATCCTCATTTAATAGGTACAATACAAATACCTTGATATACTCAAATATTTGTCGTATTTTTATTGTTTTCTAAAATAAATGTCAAACTCGTCAATCAGGTCGATGTTTGGTCAACTTTGACAGGTCATTACTTTGTCTGTACTTAAACGGCAACTCCGCTCAATTCCGAAAAATTTAGGTTTACATGTTATTCCATTTCCCAAAGTACTACTAAACAGCTCTACGTCTTCGGATTCGCGAAATGTGGAGTATTATCAAATCAAATCAGTTTATTTTCATCTTGTACAAAGAAGATGAAGGAGCTGTGGAAAAAAAGCTACAGCATTGCAGCTTGACGAGTCCACAGACCCTTATATTGGCAGCTAAGCAGCATCGTGCTAAAATATTCACAGAAGAGAAAAACAAAAACAAAAAAGGTAGGAAAAAAAGTAATCTTAACAATACATTGCAACAACACACTAAAAAAAAAAAATCATTGTGATCATAAATGTTTAGGGCGCACACATTTAAACCGAAAAACAAAATCGCAAAAAATCATACTCTCTCGGTTTCATACATTCTACGGAGTTCACTGTACTTACAGGTAAATAAATCAAAATGCACAAGATGATATCTATATAATAAAGACGGTAGTATGAAGCTTAAGCAATCTTTTCCATAGTTCGAACGAGGTGTACGCACTACCCAATTTTCTCTATGTCTTGTTGAGTAGCTAGTTATGTTCTTTAATTGAAGATGAGCCAGATCACGTAAGTTAGTAATATTGTTTCGTGTTTCTAATTTATATCTCGAACTTAATCGATATCTATACAAGTTGAACGCTTTAATCACATGGGAGCGGTAGAACAAGTTAGTACTTGGCGCTCTAGAAGGTTCGTTGTAAATATGCCGAAGACATTTTTTTGTAATATATGAACACGTTGAAGGTTTGAAAATGTTGTTGTTCCCCATACCAATTGAAAATAGTTTAGATGAGAGTAAAAAGCTAATTATAAAGGAGTAACTTAATTTTTGTGGAAAGAAGGTATTTAACACGACCTATAATGCATGTAATCTGAGCTATTTTAGTTACTATATGGTTTATGTGGCTATCCCACGACATAGTGGAAGAAAATACGACACCAAGACACTTAAAATGTTCAACAATTTCTATAGAACGTGAATTTAGGATGATAGCTTTATGTACTGGAACTGGCTTGTTTTTTTGTCTGAATATGACTGCTTTAGTTTTTACTTCATTTATCTGCATGGAATTAGAAACTGACCACTTTTCTAGTGCTTTCATCGTAAAATTACATTTGTCTACAAGTTGGTGGATGTCATTACCAGAAAAGAAAATACTTGCATCATCCGTGTATATAATAAATTTGGCAATAGTGTTGATGTTCACAATGTCATTAAGATAAATGTTAAAAAGTAGCGGCCCCAGTATACTACCCTGAGGCACGCCACAAAGGACGGGTTGAACTTTGGAGCACGTATCATTTATTTGAACGACCTGCTTTCGATGAGATAGGTACGACTTCAAAAGCAACAACACCTGTCCACGAACACCATAGCATGCAAGCTTTTTTAACAATGTACTATGATTTACCAAATCAAAAGCTTTCGAATAATCCACAAATATACCAACAACAATAGCTTTGCTTTCAAACTGTGTAAGTATGTATTCTTTTTGTTCAAGTAGTGCTATTTCAGTAGATTTGTTTTTACGAAAGCCAAATTGGTATGGGGTTAACAAGTTACATTTATCGATAAAGTTTGAAAGTCTGGAATGTAACATATTTTCAAATACTTTTGAAAAAACGGGCAGAATAGAAACTGGCCTATAATTAGCCAGATTATTTCTCTCTCCCTTTTTATAAAGAACAGTTACTCTCGCAACTTGCATCCTTTCTGGAAAAGCAGCAGCCACTATACATTGATTAAATATCTTAGCAAGAATCGGTGCAAGGATATGAACTACGTGCTTCACGGGCTTTATTTGCAAGCCGTCGATATCGAAGCTATTAGTGTTTTTTTTATATTTTTGATTACTGTTATCACCTCTTCCTCGGTAACAGGATGTAAAAACATAGATCTGTCATTTTGTACATTTACATAATCGCAACATGTGCCAGGCGAGTCATCGCCGACAGCCATACTAGTAAAGAAATCATTCAATGCGTCATCTAATTCTCTTCCCGATAAATCTTTTCCACTGACTTGCAGTTTTGAAAGAGGAGTATGTGAGGGACCGCGATGCAGGAATTGTATTTAATCTAGACCACATCACGTCACGCCTACAGTTCTATCATTTATAAATGAGGAGTGATATTCCGTTGGCGCACATCGTAGTTTCTTTGTTATTTTTGTTTCGATACTGCTTGAAAACGGTCCAATCATCGGGTGTGCGAGTATTTAAGAATTTTTTATACAAGTCATCTCTTATTGTCATTTCCTTTCGTAATTCTGGCGCGATCCACGGCTTACGAATTTTTCCAGTTAGCCTACGCACTTTTACAGGGAAGTGAGTACAATATAAATGCTTAAAACTGCTCAAAAAGGTATTATAAATCTCGTTTGGCTCTTTTAAATTGCTTATATAGCTCCAATTTGTATGCAAGATTGCATCCCGGAACGCATTAAGCGCCGTCTCTGTAATTGATTGGTAAAGTATTTTGGATGATTTGTTCACTGCTGGCTCATTTTTTTTCAATGTAAAGAAACACAGGAAGATGGTCACTAATGCAACACGATATAGCACCCGCTTCAGAATTTGATTGCACACAGTTTGTAATGAGCAGATCAAGGACGGATAGACAATCCGCTGTGACCCTTGTTGGTACGTTAATCACATTAACGAAACCATTTGATAATATAAGTGTGTCAAAATCTCTGGCTGACGAGCTATTACTACCCATATCTATATTACAATCCCCTCCAGCAATTAAGAGTTTTCCATTTTCGGCCACAAATGCAAGAAATTGATCGTAGAATTCAAAAAAATTTAAAACATCTCCGTTTGGTGGACGATAGCAAACAGAAAACACTGTCTGGCCCGAACATAGCGAAAGTACTTCATAATAAGGAGTAATTGCACTGTAACAATCAAGCAACGTGCACTCTGTACTATTGTAAAGTAGCAACGCAACCCCGCCACCTCGGATGCTGGTTCTGTTTAAATAATAGGTTCTATAGTTTGGCAATCTAAAAACATCAAACTCACTTGTGCTCCAAGTCTCGCGTAGCATAATAACGGAAAATTGAAACGAAAATTAAGTAAAAAACTCGTCTAAACACAAAAATTTATTTCTTACCGACCTAGTGTTTAAATGTATACATTTCAATGAAAGGGGTGAAAATCCAGGTACAAGCCCATTCACATCATTCGGCAAATAATAACGGTGTTGGTTCATTTATAAGTTTCTTTTCAAACGTCAGTACAATTAATTCATTTAATCTGATCAAGGTCATTGTTGGTTCTTATGTGAATAGGACGTGCTCCTTCAGTTTTCCGAACTAGAACTTTTCCATTTGTGCACCACGTAAAGGCATAGCTTTTTTCCTTAGCCCGATCTTTCGCCGCCCGAAGAAGCTCTCTATTGTAGCGGGTTAAGTTTTCCTGAATGAAAATGCGCTGGGCACAGTTCTTAAGTTTGTTTTTGCGCTTCAGCCACGCGTCCCTGCTCTGTTGTTTCATAAAATGAACGATTATTCCAGGCACGAGTCCTTGTTTCGCGGGCAACCTATGTGCAGATACAACGTCAGACTCCGTTAGGTGAGGGAGCTCAAGTTTATTGGCCACCTCATTTAGTATGAAAAGCAGGTTCTCACCCTGCGTCATAGTAATCCCGTGGACTTCCAAATTGAGCCGTCTGCTTCGAAACTCAAGCTCGTTCACCGCCTGCTCGAGCTGATCCCTTATCGCTTTGTTCGTTTCATCCTTTTGCTAAAATTCTTTTACTTTCTTGTTTAGGTCTTTAATTTCAGTCGCTTGGTGTTTCAATTGTTTTTCAAGTTCATCGAACCTATTTGACATGTGCTGTACTGACTGTTCCATGCGGTCTACCTTTTCGTTTAGACTGGGTAGACTGTCCAGCTTCTTGTTGATAGACGCAAGAAGAAATTTTATATCTAGTTCACTCTGACTGTCCTCGCTGCCGCTAGCACAGGATGCACTGCTCCTGCATTGTGGACACCGCCACGACTTTTTTGCGGCCTCATTTTTTCCGGAAAAAAACTTCTTAGTAACTCCGGCACATTTGCCAAAATGGTAGGTGTGTGTACAATTGGCACACTCTACCGCACCCTCCTCTTCTTCCTCGGGAACAGCCAACTGACACGTGAAGCAAGTATTTGACATGTTCTTACAGAAAAAGGGTACAAAACTCTAACAAAATAACAACGGTGGCAGCGGCAGCAGCAACATGGGTTAGCTGAAGGTAAAACGTGCGGACTACCAACCTGTAACAGGCGTTTTTGTCAGATCAGATGTGTTGACTGGATGCTGCCGCCGCTGCCAAATGACTGCCCGCTGGAAACTCGCTGCTTATCTGCTCCGATGTGCACGTGCTGCGCCTGCGCTGTCCTTGTCCGCCGCTCTTGCAAGGCGATGTGGTAAAGCGGCACTGTAGATCCCTGAAGTCTCTGAGGTGAGGTCAGCAAAACGATGATGAATGCAGCAACCACGGGGCAGAAGGGCCGAAGAAGCAGACTCTCGCCGTAGATCAGCACCGGTTCCAGGGCTCCCGAGGCGGCAACTGTAACAGGCGTTTTTGTCAGATCAGATGTGTTGACTGGATGCTGCCGCCGCTGCCAAATGACTGCCCGCTGGAAACTCGCTGCTTATCTGCTCCGACGTGCACGTGCTGCGCCTGCGCTGTCCTTGTCCGCCGCTCTTGAAAGGCGATGTGGTAAAGCGGCACTGTAGATCCCTGAAGTCTCTGAGGTGAGGTCAGCAAAACGATGATGAATGCAGAAACCACGGGGCAGAAGGGCCGAAGAAGCAGACTCTCGCCGTAGATCAGCTCCGGTTCCAGGGCTCCCGAGGCGGCAACTGTAACAGGCGTTTTTGTCAGATCAGATGTGTTGACTGGATGCTGCCGCCGCTGCCAAATGACTGCCCGCTGGAAACTCGCTGCTTATCTGCTCCGATGTGCACGTGCTGCACCTGCGCTGTCCTTGTCCGCCGCTCTTGCAAGGCGATGTGGTAAAGCGGCACTGTAGATCCCTGAAGTCTCTGAGGTGAGGTCAGCAAAACGATGATGAATGCAGCAACCACGGGGCAGAAGGGCCGAAGAAGCAGACTCTCGCCGTAGATCAGCACCGGTTCCAGGGCTCCCGAGGCGGCAACTGTAACAGGCGTTTTTGTCAGATCAGATGTGTTGACTGGATGCTGCCGCCGCTGCCAAAATGTGTAATCTGAATTTGTGAAATCTTAATTTAAACATCAGCTAATACCGAAACCGAAACTTCGGATGCGTCAGGCAAGATTGGTCTCGTGTCGACAGAGTCATGGCCACGTCACGTCGAACCACGTGGTCTTGTGACGTTCGTGGGGGCGAGGGACAGGACACGCGACGCGGGCAGGTCGCTTCGCATGGCGTGCACGGCGATGGCCCGGGGGAGAGGGGGAAGGGGAGAAGACGAAAGAGGAGAGGAGGAGCGGAGAAAGAGACCGATAAGCGCGCAGGGCAGCGCAAACTAGCGCATCCGCGTTACGGTGATACGTGGACGCCGTTGGTCCAACACCGGGAGGAGAAACTCATGACGTCATCGTTCAATTTCGCTTAAAGAAGTAAAGACAAACAAAACGTGAGAATGACGTAGTCATGCCTCTGACGTAGTGGGTCAACGTTGGCCGCCCCAACTCCGTCGCATTGACTGCGCTGACGATTGCGCCTCGCGTCGCACGCTAGAGTTGGCAGATTTCGGCGACTTGGCTCATTTGAAAGTTTGCTGGCCAGTTTATTAAATATATAGACGGAATTAGATCGTAATATTTGACATGGGGTCTTCCTATATGATACTGAAGAGGGCAGCATAGTTTTCTAAATATCAAAAATGAAGCGGAGTTGCCCTTTAAGGTAAATTTTCTTTCCTTAGCTCTATAGGAAGTTCAAAGCAAGCCCAATATAGATATAATAATATCATTGTGATCTGCGGAGTATCAGCACCGCTACATTCACGTAAACGTTGTGAAAAATAACAAATGTTGAAAGTTTGTGGTAAATGTTCTCAAAAACTTCATTTTTATCACTTTTTTTATTTTTTTGCTATAATAGTTGACCACAAGAAAAAAACAATTTAGAAAAGTAATATTTTGGTTGTATAACCTCTTTTTGAGACGCAATCGCGTGAGGTGTGTGCTCATTTGACTAAAATACAGCCACCTATCCCGAATTGTGGGCCTCTACGATTTCGAAAATATTTTTTTTTTTTTTTTATTTTTGTTTTCGTTTTCAAAAAGGAATGTAAATTAGCCGAACTTGTGATATTCATTGTAATTGTAAACTTGAAATAAGAGAGAAGCCACCTAAATGCACTACAAAACAACAAGCAAAAAGTATATACAAATCAAAAGGCAACGCAACATGTCAAAAATTGTTTCAATATAGAACGGTTAAAAGCAAACGAGGGGGTTTTCCGGTATTCCGGTATTTTAGTCAAACCGTTCGACAGATTTGCTGATAGGGCTTCAGTTTCGGGATGTTATGCAGACGAACTATGGTGCACTTTTCAAAATGCGGTGCACACGCGTATAGAAAGGTTTGTGAAATCTCGTAAGAAGCGATCTAAAAAGAATAAACCATGGATCACGAGGGAGATTTTACAAATAGAAAGGAAAGCCAATAGGCTAAGCAGAAAACGCGGAAACAAAATAGAATTGACTGCCTTACGCCATAAATTGAGAACATCAATTAAGAATTCCAAGTATGAGCATTTCAATGTCAAAATGTCGAACTTCCTTCGTAACGATTCCCAGAAGTTTTGGAGGCATATATCGTGTTCAAGACACTCAGTTAACACGATCATTATTCATGGGAGAGAATTTGTTGATAATAGTTCAATCGCGGAGATATTTAACGACTACTTTGCCTCTGTGTGCACCACAAGTGACAACTTCGCTCCTGAGTTCTCGATTAAACTCGCTCATGTACCAGACATACAACTATCAGAGGAGGGAATCTTCTCTGCGTTACTAAATTTGAATACAAAAAGTCTTGCGGTCCAAACAAAATTACTAACGTTTTTTTTGGTTTTTTAAGGTACTCTGAGTGGTGTTCTAAATTTAATTTTTCTAATTTATAGCAGATCGCTTGAGAGAGGGGTGGTACCTAGACAGTGGAAAGTGGCAAACGTTATACCCATTCATAAAAAAAAAAGATTAACATGACGCATCGAATCATAGGCCCGTTTCCTTGCTCTGCTCGTGTAGATTCTAGTGAATTTTTTATTTAGTCATCTCATGTAACATTTTGAATCGAATAATTTTTATCAGAGAGCCAGCATGGTTTCCGGCATGGCTACTCTACGGTAACTCAGCTCCTTTATATAGTAAATAAACTTGCAAAATTTGTTGACAAGGGTGGACAAATGGATGTAGTATTCCTAGATTTCGTCAAGGCTTTTGATCGCGTGTCACACAGCAAACTACTTATCAAGCTAAGAGTGATACTAGGAAACCATAAGCTATTGCGATGGTTGGATTCTTACTTGAGCAACCGTCATCAGTTTGTGGAAGTAAGTGGCGCTTGTTCCCCAATTGTAGCACTTATCTCGGGCATTCCACAAGGATCGGTGCTGGTCCCACTGCTTTTTTTTTTTTTTTTAAACGATTTGACGGTTGAGGAGCATATATATTGCCGGCTTCTTGCAGATGACTGTGTGCTTATTACTGAAACAGCTTCAAGCAATGACCAACTTAATTTAAACAAGTGCCTGTGTTCAATCTCTCAATGGTCTAACGAATGGCAAATGTTGCTAAACATCTTGAAAAGCGTACAAATGAGAGTAACGCGCAAAAGCACACCCCTGGAATTAAACAAGTGTATATAAAACTCCCCTTTACAAGTTGTGCCCTGTTGTGTATGTATAAAACAATGTAGCAGGTACTCATTCTCACCACCAGGGTGCGCTGGTCTTTGCCCTGTAAGAGTGTCTTCGGCCTATTAAATTGGTTCTTTGTGTGCTGTTCCCCTGAGAGGGAGCTTCTGTTCTTTGGCGCCTCGGCGCGACACAACAATGGTGACGAGGATGGGATGGAGGATCGAACGAACCGAGTGGCAACGTGGCAAACAGCACAATGCCGAAGTTCACGGAGTTCAAGCCGGAGGAGGAAGACGTCAACGAGTATCTCGAACGCTTCGAGATTTTCCTTCGAGTGAATGGTGTCAAGACGTAAGACAAGGCCGTGACGCTGCTGAACTACATCGGGAAAGCGTCGTACCAGGTTCTTAAAACCTTGCTCGTCCCAGACTCGCCGGTATCGAAATCGTACGACGTACTCTCCGAGGTGCTGAAACGCCACTACGCGCACAAGCGCTTAGTGATTGCAGAGCGCACGAAGTTCCATTGGAGAAATCAAGAGGTCGGCGAGAGCCTAGCGGACTTCTCCTTGGCTATCAAGAAGTTCGCTCAGACATGCGCGTTCAAGTACTACCTCGACCAGGCTCTTCGGGACCGGCTCGTGGCTGGGTGATGCGACCCTGAGGTACAGCGGACACTGATCCAGCTCGACGACGATTACTTCGACGAAGTTCTGAAGGTGAGCCTGGCCAAAGAACTTTCTTTGCGCAAAACGGACGAGATACGACAGCCCGGCGTTCCGGACTCAATGAAACGTGCACCGCGTTCAAGGTGGTGGTGAAGGAGACTCCCGGTGTCTACCTTCCGCACCGCATCGCCACAGGTCCAGTATCAGCGTACGGTAGTCCCTTGTTTTAGATACGCTAGTACCGTGCATGCTTCCGAAAAGTGTCCGTTTTTGAGAGCAAAGTGTCTCAAATACGGGAAGCAGGGGCACACTAAGGTGATGTGTAGTGCCCAGCCTAAGCCTACTTCGAACACCAAGCGTGGACCTTGGAGCGTAACCTGTATGCGAAAGAATGACGCTTCTGCGGCATTCCAGAAGGTATTGGAAATCGAAGGAAAACCGGTGACGATGGAAATCGACACTGGTTCAGCAGTTACTTTGATGCCAGAAAAAATGTATGTGAATTTGTTTTCTCAAGTGCCCCTCGAGGCGAGTGACATGCATCTCCGAACGTACACCGGGGCTCTAGTGCCAATCAAGGGTGTAGCGAGCGTTGATGTAAAAAACGGGGAGCTACAAAGCGAAAAGCTACCTTTGAATGTCTTAGAATCCGCGAATGCCCAGCTGCCAGCTCTTCTATGCAGAGACTGGATCGAACAGTTTGAAATTAACTGGTCGGGCGTGGGTCGTATCGAGAACGATACGATGACAGACTGACTGAAAAGATCGTTCCCTAGCGTCCTTGAAGGTCCAGTGGGGTCGATCAAGGGTTGTCAGGCAAGGATTCTACTGAAAGAAAACTCTCAACCTGTGTTTTGTAAACACAGAGTGGTGCCATACGCATTCAGAGAGCAAGTAGAGAGTGAGATTGAGAAAATGGTGGCGCAGGGCATTCTGAGGCCTGTAAAGAGTAGTGAATGGGCAACACTCCTCGTTGTGGTTCCCAAGCCAGAGGGTAAAGTTCGCATCTATGGTGACTACAGTGTGTCCGTAAACCCAGAGGCGATGGTGGATCACTACCCATTACCGAGCGTAGACGAGGTATTCAACAACTTTCGGGGGTGTGGCATCTTCGCTATTTTGGACCTAAAGACTGCATACTTGCAGTTAGCCCTTGACGAAGCGTCGCGGAAACTGCTCACAGTGACCACTCACCTAGGATTGTTTGAGTTTTTACGTATGCCCTACGAAGTCTCAAGCGCACCAGCAATTTTCTAGAGTGTAATGAATAAGATTTTGTTGGGCCTAACCAAGGTAGCGTGCTATCTTGACGACGTACTGGTGGGTGGCGTAGACCAAAATGACTGCAACCAGAGAGTCTTGGAAGTGTTGAAACGTTTTCAGGAACATGAACTTTGTGTGTATCAAGTCAAGTGTCAATTTTTGTACGTAAAGTGCGTTACTTGGGATACTTGTTGAGTGGCTAGGGTTTGAAACCATGCCCTGAGAAGGTAGAGGCTATCAAAAAGTCACCCGCACCGAGTAACGTGACGGCCCAGGCAGCACACCATTGTTGGACCGCCGTTGGCCCAATGCTGGCAAAAAATTGTTCCAATGTTGGTCTGACGTTGGCATTTTCGAAAACGCCACCCGATCCAATGGTGGTCCAACATTGGTGCCAATGTTGGACCACTTGTTTGCCATCGTTTTAGCCCACGTTGGACCAACGTGGTTTGCGCTTTTTTTATCCAATATTGGCATAGAGGTGTCACCGTTGGCTGAACCAACATGGCATCCAGCGCCTTACACAATGGCTCTGCCAACATTGGCTTAAATATTGGCTATTCTAATATTGGAATCCAGTCTAATACATTAGCTATTTTTTGCATCCATTGTCTATGACATTATTGGATGCCATTTTCAGTCAGTGTTCTAACCAGTGTCACAAAAACAGTGCAGAGAACCAAGCAAGTCCCTTGATCTTTTTCCTCAAGCACTGTTTTCTTTCTGATACTAAAATCCAATAAATGCAGACTTTTTACCACATTTGGACACTTTAGAAATCATTAAAGCATGCAAATGAATTGTTCATAACGTTTGACAGTTCATAATTTATTTAAATCGAATAAAAAGATTTAAAAAGAATTGTGCAACCAGGGGGGCCTAGGCAGACTCGGCGGCAGGCTAGGTAGTGGACAGGGCAGAGGGCTGGGCGAAGAGCGGGGCAAAGGGATTCCACGCAGGGGCCTGGCCACAGGATTTTGAAAGAGACAGAAGGGGGGGTTTGGATTCAGGTGAAGGGTTTCAGAGGCTCTCAGTTCTTTCTTACGCTTGTCAATATTGAATATCAAAATAAAACATATCTTCATTACTATTCGCCGCCCTTTAAATAACTATTCGATTAATCTGCTCAGTTGCTCTGCAAGTATAAAACCTCGGAAAGGCCTACCGACTTTTTTATGTTTACTTTTCCATATTATATACTTTCTTTTCCAGTGAATTATTTTTTGTTATTTTGTATGTAAAAACTTAGTACTGCCTTCTAAAATAAAAAGATGCGCAGGTAAGACACCGGGGCCGGCGTGCTGGAATCAGTGTCTCAGATGAGACTGGGTGAAAAAAAGCACTGTAAAGGCTGGGACGCACGAGCGTCTTCAGTCGAAGTTTGAGTCCCGTTCAGCTCGTACGCTGGCTTTGACAGTGCGTTCTTTCCCCCCGTCTCAGCTGAGACGCTGTTTCTAGCAAGACGGCCCAGGCGTTTCGTTCGTCCGACTTGTCCTGACTCAGAGCTCGATCGATCTAGATTAAAATATTTATAGTAGTTTAAAAAGTAATAAAATAGTACGAAGGTTATTTCATAAATTGCTTAACTCTACACTTGCAACATCATGGCGTCCAGTAGTAGGAAAACTGCACCAGCTCAATGTCAACAAACGCCCAAGGGCGGAGCCAAACCCGATCCGACCAATCACAGCGCAGGAGGGCTGGGCCAAACCCAATCCAAGCAATCACAGCGCAGTAGGACGGCGCCCTTTCCCTGTCTCCCATTCCAGTGACCAATGACAGGCAGTGGGCATCGATGGCCCCGCCCACAGGACATTAGCCAGTGACCAATCGGAGCTCAGCGAGGTACCGTCCCGTGTGAAGTCACGTCTCAGGCGCGTGCCAGAAGCGTGTCACCATGACCGCAGACCGCAAGCCACAAACCGCAGACCACAAACCTCAAGGTGTTGACACCTGCGGTCATCATCTGACAACAACCACGTGATGTCACACAGGGTCCGAGCTTCGTTAGACAAAGGGCGCTATAATAGGACTTTAATTGCGGCGCTCAGGGCTTCTCACGTGTGATGTCGCAGAGGGTTCGAGCTGCGTCCAACAGAGGGCGCTCACGTTATGTCGTACAGGGTTCGTGCTGCATCTGAGGGAGGGCGCTGCGCTCCGGTCGCGTGACGGTCACGTGTTTTGAATCGCTTTTATTCGATAAAAGAGGCTCCGCCGCCAGCGGGGAATCGAACTCGCGACCACTTGATCAGCAACCCGACGCGCGATTCCCTGAGCTACGAGCGCATCGCTTCCGAGAGCGCTTAAGACGGGTTAGTTGTTCATGTGTGTGTGTGTGTGCAATTCAGATCACGTGTTTTCCTGCCACATGGCTTTTGTTATGCGGTTAAAAACAGGATGCTTCATTGTCGCAGGGCATGTGACCATGGTCGTGTGACGTTGCTCGTCTTCCTATCACGTGGTTTCGCGCGCACGCGATTCAAGCGGTTTTCGCGCGAACTTGTCTCCTCGGGAATGGCTTTCGTAATCTGGGTGAAAAAAACAAACAAACAACCCAACACGGAATTTGAACGCGTCATTGTTCCAGGTCATATGACGAAGCCTATCTATAAAATTCCGTCATGCAGAAAGAAGTCTAGACAGGTTTCGTATATGTCTCGAGAGATCGGAATGTTATTATATTTTTTTTCATATGCGAATGAAATACGCTGTTTCGACGCTCAGCTCGGTCGCTTGTGTTTATTCAGCTGTCGCGTGGGGGCTCGGAACGTCACTTGTGCGCCGGAGGTCGGTCTGACATTTGTAATGTGGTTAAAAACAGGATGCTTCATTGACGCAGGTCATGTGACCATGGTCGTGTGAAGTTGCTCGTCTTCATATCACGTGATTTCGCGCGCGCGCGATTCAAACGGTGTTCACGGACTCGTAGCCTCGAGGCGACCCCTTAGCTGTTGCATTTGGGGTCTTCGAGCCGCTGGATTTTGGCGTCATGTGACGGTCCCCAATAGCAGCAGCTGGGTGTAGAAATTTGAAGCTCGTGGACCGTGATTAATGTTGATCCTGCGTAAAGCTTTAAAGTGTCCTTGTTAGAATTTGGGGCCAGCTCGCAAAAACTTTGCAAAGACCCAGCGAATTTCGGGAATAGGCGCCATCTAGTGTTCAGACTGTGAAGTGGTCCTCGTTCAAATTGGGTGCCATCTGATGGTAAAAGCTTCGACCCGATATAAACTTTGGACGTCATGTGATGATCCAATTGGCAGCAGTGGCGGTCCCGCTAATTTGGGGGTGAGGCGACGCTAAAACTTTGAAACTGGCGGACCGTGTTAAATCTTGGTCCAGCGTAAAGCTTTGAAGCGGACCTGCTTAACGTTTGGGCAAAGTCTTGAAACTCACAGACCGTGCTGAACCCAGTGATTTGTTTTCGAATAAACACCATCTCTCGTTAGAACTTTGAAGTGCTCATCGCTAAAAATTGCTGACATCTGGTTGTGAAAGCTTCGACCCACTAAATTTGGGGCGTCATCTGAAGATTCTCTTAGCACCAGCTGGATACCGCTAAAGTTTTTTTTTGCTGGAGCGACGGTAAAACTGAAGTTCGCAGGTCGTGCTACATCTTGGCCCAGCGTAAAGCATTGAAGTTTCCCTCCCGCACGCTTAGTACACATGGTCAGCTGAATCCACTTAATTTTGAGGGGTGACGGTAAAAATTCGAAGCTCACGAAACGTGCCAAGTTGAGACCAAAGCGTAAAGTTTTGACGTGGCACTGCCATATTTTGGGAGCTGACCCCAGCGCGTAATACTCCGAACTGGCCCGAATAAAAATTCGAGCAAAGCGCGTAACACTTTGCACAGTCCCAGCCAATTGTGATATATCCGACACCTAGCGTAAAAACTTTGAACTGGTAGAAGATTATTTTAAACTTCAATGAGATGAATTTAGCGTTTCCTCGTCTCGATTTCGCGCGCCCACGGGTTAGATCTGGGATTTAGGTGTATGAGTTGTCACCTCCGTTCACAGATAGTGCGCGTTTTTGTTGCTAAGCGTCTTTGTTGTTAGGGCATCAGTGATATCTGGTGGCGTTGGTGTGACCTTGCGACATCTGTTGCTGAAAAGTTAAATTGATCGTATTCCGAAGGAGTGCTCATCCGTATTTTTGTGCGCGAGCAAGCCCGGCCTTTGTGCGTATGAGTTGCCGATTCCGTTTTTAGACGGCGCGCACCTGAATCTCTTTCAGCTGACGTGAACTTTTACCATTATCGCGCGAAATCTCTCGCTAATTTTAGCGCCAGATTGGTAGATGGCGTCAACTCTATCGCGCGCGCGTGACATTTCTCGCTAATTTAGCGTCATCTGCAGCTGCTGAACGGAGCAGTGGGGGAAATGGACCGGAGCGTGGTCACATCCATACGCGCTAAAGACGACACAGATGTGGTGTTTCATGTTTTTTATTATCATTCGCTCTAAAAACACCACACTTCTAAATGCAGATACGGTGTTCATTTTCTTTCTTTTCACTGTACGCAACAAAGAAACCATTGGAAACGCTTTACACAAAAAAATGACACACAAGTTGTTTCAAGATACAACCGAGGCAAAGAAGTTGCGAAATGACATCTCAGGAGCAACGCGCGATAGGATCCTTGCATCTCAGATAACTCCTTGACGATGTCGCTCACCTCCGGAATGCATCCCGTCGGAGCGTCATCTGGAACGTCAAGAATGTTCAGGCAGGCAATCTCGTCTTTCGTCATCCACTCAAAGTCCGACACGGGAAGGGCTTCTCTCATTGTCGCCGCATACAGACCGTTTACGTCCAAGTCCAAAATCTGAGACGGTTCGTGCTGCGGGTTAAACGTATCGGTTCCCGAAATATTTGCAACAGCATGGCGGGTTTTGCATTGGATAATCCCTCCGCGAATACCCTGTTTTATTATGAGATAGGTGTCAGGATCGTCAATTAGCTGCAGTTTTACTTTCGACTGTTTCAACGCACACGACAAGCTTAGGGACGGTAACGATACGAAATGTAAAGCCTCAATTTCGTACGTCTCCAGCGTCCAGCGTCTAAAGTTTTGGAAAACATCGGCCACTAGGAGGCAGTCAGTCATTAGGTAAAGATCGCTGTATTCTCCAAGGTTCTTCAAACCAAAGGTATCGAAAACGACCTGTGCATGTTGGTAGTCCTCTTCACACACACCCCGTTCCCAGTCGACTTGTTAAAAAAAGAAGGCCTCTCGTGGCGGGAGGCTTTGACCCTCGTAATTCTCAAAGCTTGTAATAAAATTATAACAAAACACTCTTTTGCAGGCAAGGAGGTCGACGTGTTCGGGAAAGGACTGCCGATGGCAACAAAAATGCTCTATGCCCTTAGAGTGGAGATTTTGCACGAGCGTCTCCAGGCTTGCAGTAAGAAATGCGAGGCTGTCAATAAAGCGAAGGTTGCCTATCTCTAACAATTTAAAATTCTGGCACGAGCTTCCGAGTACACGGACAAATTAAGCTTGTCTAGAAAGAAACTGAGGTCGTAGGAATGGTTATGCGATATGAGTGGAACGATATGTTTGTTGATTCGATGGTTTAAGTTACACTGGGGGCAAAGCGCCCGCCTATACTCTCCCGTCATGTGGTCGTGGTAGCGAGTTTTCATTTTCTTGCTAAAGCTTTCGTTGCAAATGACATAGCGGGAAGAGTCCACGTGGGAAGCCTCGTTTTCTTGACTCATTTCAAGAGGCACTTCACTCGACCGGATCAATCGGGGTATTTCCTTCGCTAGAAAGTTGCGAATGAAAATTAATCTTTCTACGCAGTCGGGTCCGCGATAGAGGTATTCCTCAACAATGGAAGAATCTTTTGAGCGGATGACGAGAAGACAGAAAAAGCTGGGGACGTGATTCTCGTAAACATTGCCTGTCGACTGAGTCGGTTCCAGAATCGCGCTTCAAAGTCGTAAACGCAATAAAAGGGGAACTCTTCCATGACATGCGTGCTCCGACGAAAGTACACAGTTCGTCACCCTTGTTTGGGGAAACGATCTGGCCCGGCTTCTTGTCCCTGCACATTGAGAGATGATCTGATAGAGTTTCTTGCCTCTGAAACCCGGTTAGACACGTCTTACAACGAAAGCGTAGGCTTTTGGCATTTGAAAAAAGCCTCGCAAATTTTGTAATGCCCACAAAATGGTTCTCAGCAAGGAGAAGATCGACATGCTGCTGCAACTCGTTATCAACTACCTTCAGGGGGTAGACAATGTTTTTCTCGCTGTCGTAACCAAACACGTTCACTGAGACACAATTTTTACTCTCAAAGGCCCCCACGTCCAGTGGAAAAAGTGACGGGGAAGGTTTTTGGGAAACAGGTACTTGCACATATGTTCACGATACAAGGATGCTCTTCCTCTGTAGGCCCCGTTCGCAGGATGCAAAACGGCGAGCACCGTAAACACAAAGCACATACCCCGTTCGGATTCGTGAAGAAACTCACTGACAGAGACGAGGCATTGCTTTGAGGCAAGTTGCTTCGGCAGAGAAAAATATCCACAACCAACGGTCGGAGGAAGGAATCGTCCCAAACTATGAGTACAAATTTTGATCCCGACAAGAAAGAATCCCGAGCCTTGTTCCTGATAATTCTACAATCGGGCAGATATTTCACTGCAAACTCGTTGAATCGAACTACTGACATTACCGTACACAAATGCGGTTTGAACCTGACTATGAAAAAAGTGCAGAGTCACATCAATGTCGCACACGATGGAACCTTTTCCCTACTTTTGCGTCTACGATCTAGAGGCCATTCTGGAAGCGGAAAACATGGGTCAGGCTTACGAGAAGCACGTCCCCAGTTCGTTTTGCATTTTCGTAATCCGATTCACGGACTCGCGCATCGTCGAGCAGTTTTTGTACCGGGGCGAGGAGTGCGTGGAAAAGTTCATTTCCATTCTTAATCAATTGTCAAAGCTCATTGGCGAATGGATTCGAAGCGAGGAAGTGCCAATGGTGAGCGTGAACGAAGAGGCTCATGCGTCGGCCTCTCACTGCGCGATTTGTGGCGAATCGTTCGGAAATCGAAAGAGAAAAGTCAGGGATCACGATCACTTCAACGGATCGTACAGGCAGTCGTTGTGTCAGGGATGCAATTTAAATCTGAGAGTAAACAAGAAAGTCATTCCAGTGCTCGCGCACAACCATTCGTACGACCTGGCCTACCGAAACTCGATTTATTCGAGTCTAAGGATATTAAAGTGCACGCCACTAGCTGCCAGCAATTTAAGAGACTCGACGTGGGTAACCTGCGGTTTCTCGACAGTCTGGCATTTCTCCCCGCCAGCTTGGACGCGCTGCTTCAGGACCTTCATTCCAAGGGACTAGAAAACCTGTGCTGTCTAAAGCAGGCTTTTCCGCAACACGTTGAGCTTCTGGCGCAGAAAGGCGTATTTCCCTACGACTACGTGACCAGTTTCGAGGCTTACCGGGAGCCCGAGCTACCGCCACCCGAGTCGTTTTACAACAAGCTTAACGACAGCCAAATTTCAAAGGAGAACTACCGTCACACCCAAACCGTCTTTGAAACATTTAATTTCAAAAGCCTAGGAGAATACAGTGACTGCTACCTGCATCTCGACTGCCTACTTCTCGCCGACGTGTTCCAAAATTTCAGGAAATGGACTTTAGACACGTACGAGCTCGATCCGCTTCACTACGTTTCCCTCCCCGCGCTCAGTCTCGCCTGTGCACTTAAACAGACTGGGGTAAAACAGGAGCTGCTCGACGACGTGGATGCGTATCTTTTCATTGAAGCGGGTCTGCAAGGAGGAATCGTTCAATGTGCCATTCATAACACGAGAGCTAACGTGCCAGGAACCGCATTTTTTATCCGAACACGGCGGTTTCTCAAATTTTAGACCTCGACGTGAACGGCCTGTACGCATCCACCATGCGACAATCCCTTCCATGCGCAAATCTTCGCTGGCTAGACCGTGGAGGAAATCGACGCTCTCCACTTCCAGCAGGTTCCCGACGACGCGGCCGAGGGTTACATTTTAGAGGTGGACCTCGACTATCCTCGGGAACTACACGATTCACGCGGACTTTCCTCTGGCTCACGAGAAACGAGGAGTCCCGCTCGAATGGCTCTCACCCTATCAAAAAGCGCTCGTCGAAAAATTTCACCTACCCCAGCGAGAGTCTGAGCGGAAGCTGCCTCTCACCTTTTACCCGAAACGCAATTACATCATTCACTACCGAAATCTCAAGATGTATCTTGAGTTGGGCTTAAAACTAAAAGTCATTCATCGCGTTTTGAAGTTTTCGCACAGTTCATTTCTTAAAGATTTCATCGACTTTAACCACAACCTCCGAAAACAGGGGACAAATGCCTTTCAAAAGAACCTATCTAAGATCATTATGAATTCAATTTATGGCAAGACTATCCAAACCCCACGTCAGTACAATAACGTTGTCATTAGCGTGAGCGAGGAGGAAGTGCTGAAAAACCTGCAGGAACCTAACCCCAACAGTTTGCGGCAATTAGCCCGACCGTGGTGATCTTTCAGTTTTCCCAGAGAACCCTACACTTGAACAAACCCGTGTACGCGGGCTTCTCTATCCTAGAGATGTCCAAACTGGTCATGTATGAAGTTTTCTACAAGCAGGTCAGGCGCGTTTTCCCCGACGCTCGCGCAGCGTACAGCGACACGGACTCGTTCATCCTCCAAATCACCGACCCGGATGTAGACTCGAAGCTCGCGACCCTTGCCGATACTCACCTGGATACTTCTGGGTACCCGGTCGATCACCCCTTGTTCTCTCCCGCAAACAAAATTAAACTAGGAGTGTTCAAAAACGAGCTCCCAAAAGATCACATTCTTGGATTTGTTTGTTTAAAACCCAAACTCTATTCGATGGAACTAGCCTCCCGAGAGCACTACGTGAGGGCGAAAGGAGTGAAAATGTGCGAGTCCCGTAAGCTAACCTACCAGCTGTACGTTCAAACTCTCGAGCAACAAACTCTGCACAAGTTCACGCAGCGAACCATCTCTCGTAAGTTGTGCGAGAACAAGACTGTTGTCGTGGAGAAGATAGGACTCATCCCGTTCGAGAACAAGCGCTTCATCGACTCTGACGGCGTTTCAACTCTTCCTTTCGGACATTGGAGCCTCTTGTGAAGTGCTTTTTTCTTTTTTTCATTTCAAGCTGATGTATTTGTGTGTGTGTGTGTGTGTGTGTGTGTGTGTGTGTGTGTGTGTGTGAACAGAGAGTATTGTAAAGAGCCATTTTCATGTAGCGCGAGGTTTTTTTTGTTTTTCACCAAGTGTTTGATATTTGTATAAAGAGCTGTCGCGCGCCATCTGTTTCTCTATGTCTCGAGAATATCTTAGATGCGTGCATATTGAATAAAAAAAGATAAAGATCCATCCTCGCTTTGTGTCCTTTTTTTGTCTTTATTTCAGGAATCAGGTGCCCAAATGCGACAGCTGAATAAACAAAAGCGACCGAGCGGAGCGTCGAAACAATGTATTTCATTCGCATATGAAAAAAAAATAACATTCCGAGCTCTCGAGACATATAAGGGAACCTGTCTAGACTTCTTCCTGCATGACGGAATTGTATAGATAGGCTTCGTCACATAACCTGGAGCAATGACGCGTTCAAATTCCGCGGAGGGTTGTTTTTTTTTTTCACCCAGATTACGAAAGCCATTCCCGAGGTGACGAGTCCGCGCGAGCACCGTTTGAATCACGCGCGCGCGAAATCACGTGATAGGAAGACGAGCAACGTTAGCGCCCAGCGATGCATTACGTCACACACCATCGTTACGTACCTTGCGGCAATGCAGCATAATGTTTTAACCGCATTACAAAAGCCTAGTAGCGCGCGGGACATCACGTGATCTGAATGCACACACACACAAACAACTAACCCGACTTAAGCGGTCTTTGGAAGCGATGCGCTCGTGGCTCAGGGGGTAACGCGTCGGGTTGGTGGTCAAGAAGTCGCGAGTTCGATTCCCCGCTGGCGGCGGAGCCTTTTTTATCGAATAAAAGGGCATTTACCGCGCAGCGATTCAAATTGAAAACACGCGACCGTCATGTGACCGGAGCGTAGCGCCCTCCTTCGGATGCAGCACTAACCCTCTGCGACATCACACGTGAGGCGCCCTGAGCGCCGCAATTCAAGTCATATAGCGCCCTCTGTCGAACGAAGCTCGGACCTTGTGTGACATCACGTGGTTGTTGTCAGATGATGACCGCAGCTGTCAACACCTGGTCAACCACACTTGTGGTTTGCGGTTTGTGGTTTGCGGTCTGCGGTTTGCGGTCTGCGGTCATGGTAAGTCACGCGCCTGACACGTGACTTCACACCTGACGGGACCTCGCTGAGCTCCGATTGGTCACTGGCTAATGTCCTGTGGCGGGGCCATCGATGCCCACTGCCTGTCATTGGTCACTGGGATGGGAGAGAGGGAAAGGACCCCGCCCTACTGGGCTGCGATTGGTTGGATTGGGTTTGGCCCCGCCCTCCTGCGCTGTGATTGGTCGGATCGGGTTTGGCTCCGCCCCTTTGGGCGTTCGTTGACATTCTGTGTGAGCTGGTGCAGTTTTCCTACTACTGCGTCCCTCAACCTTTCATCTAGCTTTAAGAAGTCTTAAGAATTACAATCTCGCCATATAGGTTGACACCAATATTTCTACTTTGATTTGAAAAAAAAAGAAAAACGTTTTTAAGATTCACGGTATTTGCGGCGCGGAAATATGTAGTTACAAATGTACCCATATTGCCTCCATAATATTTACAATTTATAAATCACACCGCCGGCCTCCCTCTTCAGCTCACCAGTGTCAAACGCACTACTAAATTAACAGTTCAATAAATACATCGTTACACGTAAGAACATCACAGTTGAACAGAACTTGATGCTTGAATCAATCAAGAGTTTAAAATAAATCGTGCACATAAAATATCTTGTCGTGTAAAGACAACAGACCTTTTTCGAGAAGCGTTCTGCGCACGCGCGAACGCCCGATGCCAAGCGGCGGAAGTCGGCACGAAAAATCGAGGAAATTCGAAAGGAGGCTGTGGATTAGCGAGTAGAACACGTAAATGCTGCATATATATAATTGTGTTCCACAAAAAAAGAAAGTGGGCGGAAAGAAAAACACGACGTTTGGTCCTGTTTTTCTTTCCCCTCTTTGAAGTCGCGTTGGGCACATGCCGCAGCTCAAAGAGCGAAGAAACTGGTAGCGTAGCTCCCATTATCGATTGGTAGCGCAGGTCGGTCACTTCCTCGATTTTTAGGTCGTGCAGCTACCGCCTGGTGCCGTCGGTATGTGGAAAAGGTTCATTACTGGCAATTGACCTCTTGGCGAATATGCCACCTGGACACGCGAATCGGTTCGAGACTAGGTGACTGGAAAACAACGCGCGCCCAAGGCCTCTCCCACCCGTTCCACAACTAAAACGTCAGCTACATCCTGTTCATCCATTGAGGCGATGTGACCTAGATACGGCTCCCCCAAGCTCACCTTTGTCCCCATCGTGCGTAATCTTCCGCCCCGAGGTCGTCACAACGAAACCGCTCAAGGGCGAGAAATGCAAGATGGCGGATTGTTTGGAACAAGATACTCTCGAACCCGGGCGCATGAAATACTCAGCGCATGCGCACCGCGTTTTTCTACAAAAGGTTCATTACAGTCGCAGAGCGCGGTGACATAACTGACACTGCACTCGCACCCAACATGCCGCCACGCCTCAACGGAGCCGGACATTAAAAGAGATATTTCGACGACCAATCAAACGTAGTGCGACGAAGCTTGATTGGTCGTCGAAATATATTTTATAATGTCCGGCTCCGTTGAGGCGTGGTGACATTCTTTTTCTTTTCATGCTCGATCTTCTTCTTCCTTCCCTTTTCTCCCAGCGTTCACGCGACACCGTCACATGCCGCCGCCTTAAAAGGGCGTCGACCCGACGCACACAATACGCAAAGAAACTGGTGTTATGAAGACACTTAAAACACACACAAAACACGCGATAGTTGCAAGTGCTGTACACGTGTAAAACAGTATTCAAGTCCACGCAAAACACAATCGTCCGAAGCGGTAATTGCAAGTCCTGTACACATATAATACAACATCCAAGTCCACACACGACACAATCGTCCCACGTGATAATTGCAACTCCTGTACAGGTATAAAACAGTCTTCTATTAAACAGTTTTAGGAGAGTGAAAATTCCGCAACAGGCTCTAGATACGGTTTCAGTTTTTCTACGTGTACGATGTCCCGCCCTGAACCGTCACCGAGCGCTATTTCATAATTCACCGGCGATAGCTTGGCCACAACTCGATGAGGCCCAGTGTACATTGTCCGTTTTTTAAGCCCCACTGGGAGGGGTCCTCAACAGCACCAACTGGTCTCGTTCTAACGTTATGTCAGTTCGGTCTTCGTCAAATAGTCTCTTCTGCTTCTCCTGAGCCAACTTGATGTGTCGTGCAGCCAATCTACGCTCTTCGTTCAAACGCTCACGCATGAGCACCACGTATTCGGAGCTTGCTTGCAGTTCTTGCAGCTCTTTTCTGTTATAAACCACATCTAAGGGGAAAACAGGGTCGCGTCCATACAGAAGAAAAAAAGGAGAAGTACGAACTGTGTCCTGATATCTTGTGTTATAGCAGAACACTATATAGGGCGAAACATCAGCCCACTTCTCTCCAGATGAGGTGGTGATTCGAATCATCTGTTTCAGCGTTTTGTTGGCTCGTTCGACGAGGCCGTTGGCAGCTGGGTGATAAGCTGTAGTCGTTGCGTGACTTATACCACGGTACTTGAGGTAATCGGAAGTTGATCTGGCAGTCATCTGTGTGCCCCTGTACGTAACTAGTACTGTGGGGCATCCGTACTTGAGGATAATTCTCCTCTCGATGAACTTCTGCACCGTGGAAGCCTCAATGTTACGAACAGCTTTCGCCTCAACAAACTTGGTTAGGTAGTCTATGGCAACTATGACAAACTTGTACCTTTGTGAAGCCTGGATGGGCCCAATTATGTTGATTCCAACTGTATGAAATGGCACATCCACCTCAACTGGCTGCAGCAGTCCGTAAGAGCACGTCGTAGTCACCTTCATCCGTTGACAAAGGTCACAGCTTTTCACGAACTGTTGGACATCCAGATACTGTCGAGGCCAGAAATATTTACTGTGGATTTTCTCGTATGTGCGACGGATTCCCATGTGTGCTCCGAATCGACTTCCATGAAATTTGTGAAGTACTTCCACTCGCTTCGTCGCCGGCAAGCATAAAACAAATCGTTATGCGTTGGTCCTGCATCCCTTTTGTACAATACATCATGGAAAAGCACGAATCGTTTACTTGCTCTCTTCTGCTGTTTCTTTGTACCAGCCTTTTTCTGCAGTATCTTTATGATTTTTGTACAGAACGGGTCCTCCTCCTGCTCGGAGGTTAAGTTGGGCTCTTTGACCTCAAACACACCGCAGGTGCGGGTCCTCCCAGTCTCTCCCGAGCCGTTGGTGCTCGAAGGTTCCCCTGAGCAGAAGCGGCTTGGAATACGGGACAGACAATCGGGGGCAGTGTGACATGCGCCAGACTTGTACACAACTTCAAAGTCGAATTCTCGCAGCAGGAGAGACCACCTCAGCAAGCATTGGTTTCCCTCCTTGTAACGAAGAACCCAGCAGAGTGCATGGTGATCTGTAACAACACGAAACTTCTGCCAGGAATCGAACCCTGGCTTTTCGCGTGAGAGGCAGGTACAACAACCGTTAGGCCACGCGCGCGCTGCCTACTTGGCCAGCTGCGCGCGCGGCATTACTCCCCCCTTTAAAAAGTGCATCGCCCCGATGCAACACAAAACAAACAAAATAAGTAAACAAGAACGATAAACAGAAGAGTC
>JABSTQ010008987.1:0-20371 GCA_013358835.2 Ixodes persulcatus
AGCTCCACCTCAGGGAGCATTAAGACACCTACTCTCCCAGGCTTGGGCACAAACCTTGTTTGAGTCCTCCCGATTCAAAGGGAAATAGCCGCATCATAATCATCATCATCATTATTATCAAATTTGGCAATTTTCGTCACATCTCTAATTATGCTACAAAATGTGGATCTGAATATTATTTAACAAAGCTTTTAGGAAACATTCGCCGGCTATTTATTGTTTACGATCGCGGTGCTGGTGAGGTAGGCTCTTACCCAATAGGTGACGTGGATTCGGCTGACGGGCTGCGATTCCGCGGATGCATCGCAGTGAAAAGGCAGAGAGCTTTCGAAGGAAAGAAGGCGCAAAAAAGTCCAGTTTTCTTTTAGAAGTTCTATAGCGAAGAATTTTTTTGGCTCCCTATTTCTGTGTTTTTGTGTTTCTTGTCACACATTTTACGACGATCGGTGGATGATATTTCATTTCAGAATCGTTTCATGGTCCCTTTAAAGGGGCCATGAAACGAATTTTGGGTTGGGATGAATGATTTTAAATTGGGACTTTACTAATCGCATATCGTTTAGTTAGCCAAAAGAAAGAGGCTAGAAAGTCAAAAGGCAGCTTTTCGGTAGGAACATTTGAAAATATAGCGGACTATTTTGTACCTTCTTGCCTGCGAAAGCTCTCCGCCTTTTCACTATGATACATCCGCGGTTCCAAAAGCGCGTCACCGGCGCCAAACTGACGTCAGCAGAGCCCAGCTCACGCATTGGACACGAGAACTGCGTCACTCGGACGTATGCGCTCGTCAACAATCAATCCGTCGACGAAAATTTGGATTCGCGTTCGTGGCCAATGAGTGCCCTGACGGAACTTATTGTCACTGGGGAATGACAAACTCTATGGTGTGCATAAAAAGCACGGTGGAAGCTAGGAGTCATCGCACCGGTGCCGAAGGAATGTCACGACCACGTGATTTCACAATTCGCATTTGAGTTGAGGATTAAGGCCCGTTCACACTCTTGCGACCTCTTAAACCTGGGTTCCTTAAAACTTCTTAAACCAGACACACTGGCGCCATCTATTGGGTAGCAGTGTAAACTCGGCGGTGCGGCATATTTTTTTTATTTCTCTCGCGCATTATCCTTTCTTTCTTGGCTCGAAAAACCTTTGTCAATGTTATAAACGAGCCTTCCATGGGTATTACGCACATTTTACCTCGGAAATCCCGCAAAACCTTCGCTCTTGTGAAATGCAGTTCCAGGGTCACTGCATAGATGGCGCCACAATGCCAGTGCGTTCCCTCGTTCTAAAAAAAATTAAGAAGTTTTAAGAGATCTCGTCTCTCTCAGTCGTACTCGGTCGCAAGAGTGTGAACGGGTCTTTAAAGCTAAGGAGGAAGAAGTAGGAAAATCGTTTCATGACCCCTTTAAGCCAACCATAGAGTTATTAAAATACACGCTAGAGGCTCAGCTGGCGCTAGTGTCTACGGGACTTCCGGTTGCAAATTGAAGCAGACAGCATGCAGTCTACTTTTCCAGTCTTCCTGTGTATTCCTATGGGAAAACGCGCGTGAATTTTGTCTCTTCGCCGGAAAATAACATGAATAACTTTTTGTTATTTCGGTTGTACCGGATAGTATGTACCTTTATTAATATTGTGGAAGTGTAATTGCTTGAGTTACAGCATTTTCTCTTTACCACTGAACGATGTGTAACTTCGCTATATTTCAAGCCCAAACCTCCGTTCTATGGCAGGTATACATAGAAACGAGCGACGATTCTAAGCAAAATAACGATCGAAAGGAATGTAGAGTGTGTTCAAAGTTCGCCAGCATTCCGCTGGTGCTTATATATTGCTAATATGCCCGTTCTGTCACTATATGAAAATGACCCCGTCGTGCATCTTTACGAAAGGTTAAAAAAACGTTCGAAACGTAAAGGATAAAGTACGTGAACTACTAAAGGCGTGTTTCTTATTATTTCCTTTGTCGGGCAGTTTTTATCGGGCACCTGTTCCCTGGCTTCTCCCTATTTGCAAAGATTTGGAGCGTGCGGGTGGTGATTTGAACCCAGAACAATTAAGCATCTTCGCACATATTCATGAGCAGAAAGAATAAAGCAGTACTTATTTATTGCAAATTGGACTATATTACGTGACTTCAATTTATTTTGATCGTCTGCAAGCACAAGGAGTTACTTATCCAGTGTTACTTCGGAGTTCCTGTCGTCTCTCTTGGTTTTCCACATGTCCATCGTTCGTTTGGCACGTATATCACCCATACTGGAAAGCTTCGACGCCGTGTTCGCGCTAACAGTGTCCGACAGTGCACATATATGCATGTACGAAGCGGTTTTAGCACCGCTTTTCATGTCAAGATTTTAAAATAAAAACGCCGTAACTGACCAATTATTTCGTCTGCGTGATGGGAAATGTTCCAAAGTGCCTAGTACGTACGAATTATTCGTGATATTTGCTCTTATAATCGAGCGCAGAGAGGAAATGCACTCGCTTTTTTCCATAGAAATGCATTACCGGAAGTCAATTTCCGACTGCTTGCTGTCTGCTTCAATTTGCAACAGCACACTAGCGCCAGTTGAACCTCTAGCGTACATAATAATAACTCTATGAAGCCAACACATCGCTGCAGGTCCGAAAGGTGGAGGATAAAAAGCAGGGCAAACCATTTTGAGATTAATGCGTGCTTGTTGATGCCCCAGCGTTGTGCGTTGAGCTGGCGCATGGCACGGCACGACCTGTATTAGACCGCCCTATTCGCCCGACAGTGGCGCCCCCTCTAGGTCGTTGAAGTCGCGAATTTAGCGAAAGTAGAAAAATCGTTTCATAGCTCCTTTAAGCCGGGGTCACACTGCTTATACGTACATCATACAAAATACAGTCTGCATACAGATTCGAACGCGAGTCCCCGCGAGATCCGTGCTTCGCATGCTGCAGTCAAGGAAACTTGGCACGCGGCATTCGAACCACGGATATTGCGGTGACTCGTGTTTGGAGATCCCTTGTAGCGATCGACGGCCATTCCTGAGCGCTTGGGCGAATGCCCGGATCAGGACCGGGCTGCAAGTCGCGGGCGGCCAGGACCTCTGTCCGAATGTAGTGTGCGAGTCCTCAGGACAGTGGAGCTTCCGTTCGTGAACGTTAGCCCGACAGTCACCAAGACAGCCACCTGCGAGCAAGGGCTCCATTTAAGCTAAAGTGAAACAAGCTGGCCAGAACAGCCGAACCCCGACAATCCACCGTGAGGACAGAACCTTCGTTTTACCACCGGCCTAGATGAAACCCGAAGGAGAACGATATCTAGAGGGCACCAGTGTTGCTGAGTTGCAACACTGAGGCACTCTACTGGCATCTAATACCCCTGTTATACCCTTGTTACATGGGCACACTTAACTGCAGTTACGCTAAGCCACAGTTAGCGCACAATACTTGCGGACAACATTCGGCGGCTATGCAGTTAAGGCTATGGGCGAACGTGCGCTTGAGCATCTTGAGCACCCATCGAAGCAGTGCACGCGCGCTCTTCACTTCTTATGGAATAGCTGTCCGAAAGTATAGTGCGGTATCAGCGGTAATGCGTAACAGCAGTTAAGCTGAGTTAACCGCGGTTAAGTGTGCCCGTGTAACCGCTCATTCACACTGGAAGCGGATCCGCGTTCGCAAAGCGGTTGCGAACACGGTTGTATAAAGATCCAGTACAATTGCACGCGCACTTGATGTCATCGAGTGCGCGTGCAATTGCACTGGATCTTTATACAACCGCGTTCGCCACCGCTTTGCGAACGCGGATCCGCTTTCAGTGTGAATGAGCGGTAACAGGGGTATTAACACGGGCACACTTAACCGCAGTTAACTCAGCTTAACTGCTGTTGCGCGGCACCACAGATACCGCACTATAGGGAGTATTCACTGGCGGCCGTAGCTGTGTGCGCGAATGCTGAGCGCGTGCTGATGGCGAGCTTCCACAGTTCTTTTGCAACGTGCATTCCGCACCACCAAGAGTGTCGGTCTTAGCAGCCTATTAATGTGAGCTCGTTCTGAGCATGCGCTCTAAACAGCACCCACAAATATGGCGTCTAGTGAATACTCCCTATAGGGAGTATTCACTGGCGGCCATAGCTGTGTGCTCGGCTGCGGAGCGCGTGCTGAACGCGAGCTTCCACAGTTCTTTCGCCACGTGCACCCCCCACCATCAAGATTGCCGGTCTTGGCAGCCTATTAATGCGAGCTCGTTCTGAGCATGCGCTCTAAACAGTGACCTCAAATATGGCGGCCAGTGAATACCTCCTATAGACCTTTCCAAAAACGAGCTTGTGGCCGGTACCATTTTGAGCGTTCGTGCGTATGGCGCGTGCTTTGCTCGCTTTCCGAAGCGACGACCACGCACGTGCTGGACTGTGAAGATCGCACGCTGGACTGTGATTTTGTAAACATTGGAAAGGTCTATACTCTCGGACCGCTATTCCATAACAAGTGAAGAGCGCGCGTGCACTGCTTCGATAGATGCTCAAAATGCTCGAGCGCACGTTTGCCCATAGCTTTGACTGCATAGCCGCAGAATGTTGTCGGCAAGTATTGTGCGCTAACTGTGGCTTAGCCTAACTGCAGTTAAGTGTGCCCGTGTAACTAGGGTATAAAGCGCTGGATATATACGGCGTACAAGTTCGTCCGCTCCTTGGCGATCTCGTGCCTTTGTTTACCTGCCAAATGTGCCCGTGCACATGTTTTTGTTTATCCACCTCTTTTCATTTTAGCAAAGCGAACGCTGGAGGGGAGGCGACCTACTCTCCGCTGTCCGCTCTGCTAAAGTTGAAAGAGGGAGAGGAGCTTCCCTTGAACTTGTAAGGGCGGCCAAGCCTCCAAACGGTCTTGCCGTTTTAGCTCAGAAGTGTGCGGTAGAGCGGGAAAGGGGAAAAGGCACATCAAGGGCGAGAGAGGGGGAAAAGGCACCCTTCGTGGGATTTTTCAGTGGCTTCGAGGGGGAGAATACAACAAAAGCAAGTGCTTCCTAAGCCTTCCTTCTCTCTTTTTTTTTTTTTTTTTTTTTTTTTTGTAGTGTTCTGGAGAAGCGCCAAGCGCACTCCCCCAACACCACCTATACTCCACGAGAACTTTTCTTGGCAATGCAGTGGAAGGTACAGGCCTGCGTTCCCTCTCCCATTTTGAGTGTGCGCGGGCTCTCCCAACACCTCCTAGAAGACAAAGCCAGAGTGCTCTTTACGTGACGTCGCGAAGGAAGGCCATTGGGGGCGCGCGTCGAAGCGAAGGCAACTCACGTGGATCGACCGTCGTAACGCGCTTTTAGTCACATACGTGTGTCTTATTAGCTAAAATGAAAGCTGCACATAGCAAGGGGGTCTCCAAAATATTTTATTACACGGGCAAAACATTACACCGCTAAATAATCGGTATGAAATGGTACGAGGTATAGGCGTTTAAGAGAAAATATTGAGTCACGCAATTATTGCTGAAGGAATGCATATTTTACACAGAAATAATTCGACAAAATGGCGAGACAAGCAGTGATTGGACACAGCAAAACACATCACAGTTAAAAATCAGGTAGACGTAGTCAACGCGGACACGGCTAGACAAATGTCACTTACGATCATGTAAGCGATGTTATCGCGTGCAGTCACTATTCTTGCATCATACCCCGGCCACATGGCAAAAGTAGTGTAATTTCGATCGAATGACATTATGGGGTCGACAAATCAGCTTGCGACGCTCGTATAATCACTCAAGACCGCGAGCTGATTAAGTCACATATCATTTAATGAAAATATATTAACTTTTCCGTGTGGCAGGGGTACTAAACTTACTATTTACAGTCAACTAATTTACTTCTCCCTATGGGCTTGAGCTGCCTTAGAACAAAATATCTTATTTTGTATACAATAATACCATTACCTTATTATAGTTAAGATTCTAGTATAAAAGCGGTAAAGGCAATAAAATAACATTAGTATAAATAAACACATAAGCACAAACAACGCACTTTGTATAATCACACAAACTTGTTATTCACCTTCCAGTGAAAACTAGAATATTACCACACAAATTTACAAATGTCGACGCAACCGCACACCGATAACGATCGAACAAGATGCCATGCTATCACGAAAAACAACAACAAAAAAGAAACAACCCGACTGCAGCACTTTACTCGCGTCCCACATGACCAAGAAAGCCCGTAAATAAGTTGTTTCTTACCTGTCGATCGTATCCATACGTCTCACAATATCCGTGACGAAAACATTCGAACACGAACTTTAAATCCCTCTCTGTCGAGAGGTCTATCGAGATCATACATACTAACTCTAGAGGAAAAGGTGCGCCATTTTCCCATTCATTCTGGCTGCCGCAAGCGGCGGAGCATGCAGGCAGACCCTCGGGGTCCCACACATGGTTACCAACTGCCTTCGATTTCACGAATATAATTAAATCATCAGAGTAGTTTCATGAACTTCAACAATCCACGAACTTACCGGTGGAAAGATATTCGCGTTCCTTTCGAAGCTTTCTTTTTGCATAGCGCGCAGATGTACCGCCTCCCGTCAACACAAAACTAAACCAGATAACCGGCTTCGCGGGTGACCGCGCCCCAGGAATACGAAACCGCGCAACCACCAGATTTCCGAGATTTCGACAGAAGGGAAGTCAATGCAGCGCAATAAGTATACTGCTTTTTATAAGCGTTAGAATAGCTCAGAATTTAATTTACAACGTTAAATTATCACTGTTTATATTGCTGAGAGTTTTCAGTCTTCGCAATTACCATTGCGACTGTGGTCCTTCAGCTGGCCACATTGGTTTCTTTCTCTTGTGTTCTGTGGCTCTCTTTCGCGATCTTTCACTCGGGACCCAGGATGTCGGCGCACAGGATTTGCCACTCCTCCTCACCCACCTTTACCCCCCTGATCGATAATCCACCAGTGTCATCGTTGGCTAGTTGCCACACATGTCACTCAAATCGTAGCAGGACTTGTTCCGCGAATCCACGTAAATGCCGTAGTATCAAGCGAACACAAAAAAACTACCCGAGACTGCGGTGACGACCAAGAAACGACGGGAAGGATCAAAAGAACCACACACACACACACACACACACACGCACACGAGAGCAGCGGCCGCAGTGCGGGAGGCTTAACGTCGTCGACCCATCTCTTGCTCGCGTGCGTTCCCTGCGGCGATTACTGGATTTCTTTCGGTTCCCTTCCCTTCTGAAAGTCTCAGCGTTCCTTTTTAGACAGTGTTCGAGGCGGGGTTTAAGCCGCACGTCCGGAGGCTTCCTGGCTCGTGACGACGACCATTCCCCGAAGTGAAGAACCCAGGGGTCCAGTGGAGGTGGGAGAATTGGTAACGTAACGAACGGTTTAATTACATGGTAGCGATACAGTCGTCAAATCCAAGAGAACAACCGGAGCCGCCTCACGCCCCGCCTTATATAGGGTCCGTTTTCTCCCTCACTCTCCGCCAGGGCAGCAGGTGCGACCGCCAAGTGCGTTGCAGCAAAGTCCGCCGCGTCGTAACCAGAAGTGCGTCGTAGCCATGGTTCTCCGCAGTTAGGCCATGCCTCTCTCCCCTTCCGGAGCACACGAACCCACACACACACACACACACGTCCCGTTGACGTCACGGACGCGTTGAGACTCGTTTTGGACAGGCTTCGACAGGTGGGCGACAGTCCTGAACAGATCGTGACTCGTTTCCGTACTCGTTTCCGCAGCGTTGAAACTCGGAAGAAGGTCGCCGAAGGTTCCATTCTTAACAGCCCCTCCGGGGCCAGGGAAACCTCGAATGGCCGGTGGTACAATCGCTGGCCTGAAGAGGTGGGCTTGGAGTAGGCCTTGAGAAGACGCTGCAAGCACCAAACAAACTTCCAAACCTCTCACAACGGAGGCATCAGCGGAAACGTCCCCCACAACACCACGCCACACCGCAGTCAAACGCTCGGAATTCGCCAAAGACCCGCCAGACTGGATTACGGATTACCAAAATTTGGTACAATTCCGGGTATCGAGACCCCCTGTCGCCAAAAAAACTCATTTTTCCAACGAGGTCACTAAGAACAAAATACAAAAGACAAAACCCTTCGCAATTTGTGAGGTCATTTTGGGCAAAGTGCCCCCACTTTGATCCTCATTCCCGTGGATGACGAAAACCTCTGAGATCATCCCTACTGTTTTGGTGATATCAGAAAAAGCTGCTCAACCCTTCGGCATTGCCGTTAAATTTGCCTTTCCTTTTTCTTACGCTGAAGTCATAGTGATCGATTTTCACGTGATTTCTAGACGTGAAAATGCGGTCCTTATAGCGCCGATAAATAAATCCGCCTTTTTCATGCCCCGTCACATTGGTCCTAGCAATCTCCTGAGCTGTACCACGAAACCCTGACACACTAGGGTCGCTCTTCTGCTCGTCTGTCAAAGACACCCTGTCTACTCGCAACAGACGACCAAAGTTACGTGACGCCGGAGCTACGAGAGATCTTTCACTAATCCCGTCTTCCTCCGCCTTTTCCGCCGGCGCGTTGGGACGGCGTACGCTTTCTAGTGCTACGAGGTCAGGCTGTTCTACAACCTGGTCCCTCTCATCCCGGTTTTCTGCCTCCAACTCTGGGAGTGCTTGCTCCCCGTCAGCTGCCTCTGGCTCTGGATCACTCGTCAACAAAGGGGCGACCTGACGCGATTTGGACCTCGTACATGACTGAACTAGCCCTTTTCCCAGTTGTTGACCCCTTTCGCGCAGCAGGAAATCTGACCGGTTAGAAAACAAATAAGGATACTCCAACGGGACTGTTTGCGAGACAGCCGCCTCTGTCACTAGCTCTCCGAACGGGCCAGTTATCCTTACTGTCGCCATAGGCAGACAGACACTGTGCTTTTCGAGCAGCTGCTTGATCCAAACTACCTTTCCAGTAAAATCGGAGGTCGTTACATAAGACGGATGAACAACGTCCATCGTCGCTGCACTGTCCCGAAGCACCCTGCACGGCTTTCCGTTTACCTGGAGCTCGTGAAGATAGGTACGAAGGAGCTTCAGGTCCTCGTCACTACCGTTCACGTACGAGAACACAACCCGCGGTTTCTTACATCTGGCCGCTGTGTGTCCCGGCTCCTGACAGTTGTAGCACAGGAACGGCTTCCTTGCCTCAAACTGCCCTGTTGGGCTTTTCCGCGCCTCGTCTCCGTTCAAGTGTTCTGCGCTCTTGTCTGGGACCTTTTGTCCTGCTTCGGGCTTCTCGGGCCCGTTTTCTCGCGAGTCATTTCCCTGTCGGAAGGTCTTGCGCTGATCGCTTCGGCCGGATTCGCTTTCCTCTCCGCTCAGCTTTCTACGCGTTGCGTACTCTTCGGCTAGCTCAGCGGCCCTTTCGACAGAGTCGACTCCCACCCTGTCCTGCACCCAGAGCTTGACTGACTGCGGAATGCTACGAAAGAACTGTTCGAGGCACACACACTCGACTACCTTGTCTCGGCTTTCGTACACTTCCTCGCTCTTCAACCATTCTATCAGGTTGGTTTTAAGCCCGTACGCGAATTCCGAGTAGCCCTCGCTGCTCTTTTTGGATGCGTTTCTAAACCTTTGACGGAACGCCTCGGCAGAAAGGCGGTACCGCTTCAAAAGGCTGGACTTCACCTTGTCGTAGTCGTCCGCGTCTCCAGCACTAAGGCGCGCGACAACCTCTGCAGCCTCACAGGGCAACAGAGTCAAAAGCCGTTGCGGCCACGTTTCTGGGGCGAAGCTCAACTTCTCACATGTCCTCTCAAAGTTAACTAAGAATAGGCCCACGTCTTCCCCAACTTTAAACGGCTGCATGAGCTCCTTCATTTGATACGACTCGGTCTCACTTGCTCTTACCGGAGCCCCAACTCTACTGTTCTGCGAGTTTAATCGCTGTTGTTCAATTTCGAGCTCTAGCCTTTTCAGCGCTCGCTCCTCTGTCGCTGCAGCCCGCTCCTGTTCTCGTTCCTCTTTCGCTGCAGTCTGTGCTCGTTCCTCTCTAGCTGCAGCTTGCGCTCGTTCCTCTCTCGCCGCAGCCTGCTCCTGCTCTCGTTCCTCTCTCGCTGCAGCTTCGCTCTTAGCGTTCTGAAGCAGTTCCCACGCAATTTTAATTTCCTCTGCTTCCGCGCTCTCTGAAATCGCTTTACTGATCTCAGATTTCCTCATCTTTTGCTCCACCTCCACACCCAATTCTTCACATAAACAGAATAAATCTGTTCTCAGTAACCTCATTAGATCCATGATCGCTGCTCTTTAGCTTTGGCTTTGTTCTAAAACTTGTCGCGAGGTTATACCAAAACCTAGCGCACGAGTCAAACACTAAGGATTCCCAGCAGTTCAAAATTAATTACCCATAATCTGAAGCCTGGCGAATCTCAAAGCAAAGTCCAAACGCTCACCCACAGATGTAGCACGATGTCGCATGGTCCGATCCCAACCGCTGCCAACCAGTTGTTCGAGGCGGGGCTTAGGCGGCACGTCCGGAGGCTTCCTGGCTCGTGACGACGACCATTCCCCGAAGTGAAGAACCCAGGGGTCCAGTGGAGGTGGGAGAATTGGTAACGTAACGAACGGTTTAATTACATGGTAGCGATACAGTCGTCAAATCCAAGAGAACAACCGGAGCCGCCTCACGCCCCGCCTTATAGGGTCCGTTTTCTCCCTCACTCTCCGCCAGGGCAGCAGGTGCGACCGCCAAGTGCGTTGCAGCAAAGTCCGCCGCGTCGTAGCCAGAAGTGCGTCGTAGCCATGGTTCTCCGCAGTTAGGCCATGCCTCTCTCCCCTTCCGGAGCGCACGAACCCACACGCACACACACACACGTCCCGTTGACGTCACGGACGCGTTGAGACTCGTTTTGGACAGGCTTCGACAGGTGGGCGACAGTCCTGAACAGATCGTGACTCGTTTTCGTACTCGTTTCCGCAGCGTTGAAACTCGGAAGAAGGTCGCCGAAGGTTCCATTCTTAACAACAGTCAGCAGCTCACCCACAACGTAAATTGACCAGAATCGGAGCCCGTACGAGGGAAGAAAACGTCCCAGCGGACCGGTTCCTTCGAAAAGTGTGGGGATCTGCGGGATTGCACGTAGTCCCGCAGTTACGGGGATAATCATAAATATAAAAAATTGGTACTTTCAACCTTGGTAGCGCGTTGTATATTATGTTTATATTATATATATAATAAATTGTACAATACTGCGCTTTTAAAACATATATTAATGTCGGATAAACGCTCACGAACACTCCGCGCCGCTCGACAAGAAACGTTTTTTTTCACGTCGATGCCCAGAACTTTTTCTCACGTAGTTGCGCGATGGACTTCCTTCTCCGACATTGTGACGTAACGACTCGGAGCGCTCTGGCCTTCTCTTCTAGGAGGTGTTGGCTCTCCGCCTCTCCCGGAAATAGGAGAGAGGAAAAAGAGCCCACGCACAGCTTTACTTCGCTCAAAATGAAAGAGGAACGCGTGCCTGTGCCTTCCACTGCATTGCCAAGAAAGGTTGTCGCGGAGTATTAGCGGCGAGATCAGAGCCGTTTATACTGAGAGAGTTTGGCCAATGGGCGGAGCTTGTTAGCCGCTAGAACAAGCGGATTTCGCGGTAACACAATATGGCGTTACTTCTTTGTCTTGTTCATTCCTGAGAAATCGCGTAGAGTTCCTATGAGTCAGAGCCACAATATGGCGGACGGAAGTAGTCATCCCCCGGTTGTCAGACTACGCTGCTGTGGTTGTCAGGCTGTCAAAATTTATTTATTTATTTAAATACCTTAAGAACCCTGGAGTTAGGGTATTACATAAGGGAGTGGGGTTATAGGAGATGTGATGATAACAATTCGCGGAATGAGCCGATGTCTTGGGTGGAGACGATGATTTCAGGCAGGCCGTTCCAGTCCACAGATGTCGCCGGGAAAAAAGATTTAAAGAATGCTGTGTTTCGGGTAAAAAGAAGGCCAACTTTTGCAGGGTGATCAACACGAGGAGATATGCGATGAGGTGGCAAGATGAATGAGCTATGTAGCTGGTCATCGTAGTAAAACCTGTGAAAAAGACATAGTTTAGCAATACGCCTGCGTGAACATAAAGGAGTCAAAGATAAGTTTTGTTTAAGTTCAGTTACGCTGACAAACCTGGAGTACTGAGACGTTATAAAGCGAGCTGCACGGTTCTGAAGTGATTCTATGTCCGATGTAAGGAATTTAAGATGAGGGTCCCAGACTGATGATGCATATTCTAACTTTGGGCGTACTAATGTGACGTATGCGAGGCGTTTGACAGATGAGGACGCGAGACCAAGATTGCGGCGTAAGAAACCAAGAGTGCGGTTTGAATCGGAAATGATGTTGTTAATATGAGTCTTCCAGGAAAGGTCGTGAGTGAAATGAACGCCAAGATATTTGTAAGTTGAGACGGCATCAACATTGAGGTTACCAATAGTGTAAAAAGCTTGAAGGTGTTGACGGGTTCGAAAAAAAGAGAGGGATTTAGATTTGGAAGCATTTAAGAGCATTTGCCACTTTGAACACCATTCATTAATTCGGTCAAGATCAGTCTGCAGATTAAGTGAGTCATTTGTGTTAGCTATGGGCCTGTAGATTACGCAGTCATCGGCAAACAGGCGGACCGTAGAGGACAGCGAAAGGGGGAGATCATTAATATATACAAGAAAAAGCAGGGGTCCAAGAACAGATCCTTGCGGTATGCCAGAGGTTACAGGAGCGCTTCGGGAACGGCAGTTGTTGATGTGCACATGCTGGGTTCGGTAAGAGAGAAAATTTTCAATCCATGCTAGAACGGAAGAATCAAGGGAAAGTGCGGACAGTTTTGTTAGTAGGAGTTTATGAGAAACACGATCAAAAGCTTTGGAAAAATCGAGAAAGATAGCATCAACCTGAGGAGAGGTTTCTAGGGAAATATGAATGTCATGGCTGAAAGCGGCAAGCTGTGTTTCACAAGAACGATGTTTTCTAAAGCCATGTTGATTAGGAAAAAAGAAATTGTTTTGTTCTAGAAAATGTATAACTTGGGAATGAATGACATGTTCCATGAGTTTACAACAAACAGAAGTTAATGATATGGGTCGGTAATTTAGAGGGGAGTGCGCATCGCCGCCTTTGTGGACCGGAACGACCTTACCTTCCCTCCAGTCGTCAGGAATAGCACCAGTATTTATGGACTGTTGAAACAGAAAGGTTAGAAAAACAGTTGACAGTGGTTTAGTAATCTTTAGTATTTTACTGTTTATGTCGTCAGCCCCTGGTGACGATGAGATCTTAAGTGCATCTATCAACTTGCTAATGCCGTTTTCCGTGAAAGTAATTGGATGCATTCGTGGAAACGACATGGTTACATTATCTGGCAAAGATGTGATGACGCTACTGTTAAACACAGCGGAGAATGCATCGCAAAACTTTTCAACAGCATCATCATCAGAGAGATTAGTTCCGTTGTCATTTACCAATGAAACCGGTTTACGATAGTGGGGGTTTATTATCTTCCAAAATTTCTGAGGATTACTTTTGAGAATAGCGGCAAGATCGCTCTGATAAAATTGTGTTTTAGCTTTCGCGACAGTCGACTTGTACAGTGCGAAAGCATCTGAGAAACAAGACCAAGCCTGACCTGTGTCTAGACGTCGGGCACGTCGGTACAATCTCTTTTTCCGGTTACAGAGCGTTTTAAGCTCTCGGGTGTACCAAGGGGCTGACTCGTTCTCTCGAAACTGTATTAGTGGTATATGACGGTCAATTAAACAAAGTAACGTTTCTTTAAAAAGCATCCAATTATCTTGTACAGAACGATCAAAAAAGTTGGGCATACATGACTCCATAAAAGCCTTCAGGCCGAGGTTGATCAAATCAGTGTTTGCTTTTCCATATATTCTAATTTTTCGATAGGATTCAACAGCTGCGTTGTTTTTAATGTTCAAAGAGCAGTGTATGCACTTGTGATCGCTGAGGCCATTAATGATGTTTACATCGTTTATTATTTCGCTGTGCGACGTGAGAACTAAGTCTAGAATCGAAGATGATGATTCAGTTACCCTTGTTGGCTGCGTTACGAGTTGCTCTAGATTAAACGTTAGGCACATATCTAAGAAAAGTTTCGATTCATTTCGAGATGCCGTTGCCGACGGCAGATCTTCGCCCCAGTCTATGTCTGGGTAGTTGAAGTCTCCCACCAAAACCAGTTTCGATAAGGGGTGCTGCGTTCTCACGTCGCACAGTGCGTCATGCAGCCTTTCAACAAAAGAAGCGTTGCAAGAAGGTGGGCGATAACAAACCCCAACAATGACAATGTTGTTTGAACAGTTGATGGAAGCAAATACAATCTCTAGATCAGACACAACGTTCACTTTTCGTGGATGAAGATTGTTTTTTACAGCGAGGAGGACACCACCGCCTCTCCCTGAGACCCGATCACTGCGAAATATAACAAAAGAAGATTGGTGACTCGAGTTCAAGAAAATTTCATTATCAGTTATTTCTGACGAGAGCCAGGTCTCACTTAGTGCGATAACACCAACGTTCATAACATCGATTAATTCATTTAGGTCGTCACGCTTCGGTATTAGGCTTCTGATATTGGTGTACAGAAAAGACAATGTATTGGCATCGTTCGCATTGGTACATGTTGATGGTGCCGTAATTCCAGTAGCTGGTTGTGCTAAGCTTTTACTGGGATCCGGCCAACTCGTCGAAAGCCAACTCGTCGACGGCCAACTCGTCGACGGCCCATTCGTCGAAGAGGGTAATTCGTATTAGGGCAATTCGTCGAAGGGCAACTTGTCGAAAGGGAAAATTGGTCGAAGGGCGATTCGTCGAATGGGTTGAATGACGGTCCAAGGTAAAAGTTCGTGGTTCCTTTTTATCTTTTGACTTAAATTTTTATTTATGTTTGGACTAGGGTCAGCGTCTTTGTTAAGTTACAAGATTGAAAGAAAAATTACAAGAAGGCAAAGACAGGAGAGAACCTTTAGACAAGTTGAAAAATGTGTCATCGCAGGATCACCCCTTTGTTACCTTTTTTTATTACTTATTTTGTAATGAGCCGCCGCTGACTGTCACCGTGAATGGCGTGAACGGGTGGGCCAGGTTGGTCGACAATTTTGTAATGAGCCGCCGCAAACTGTCGCCGCGAAGCGGCGTCAACTGCTGGGCCGGGTAGGCCGGGTAGGTTAACACGCGCCCCAGTGATACATGAGCGACGTAGTCACCCTGCCCCACTGCACCGTGAAAGTCGCGAAAGCGGCAAGTTGTTACCTTCGACAAGAAAGAGCAGAATGGAGGTCAGTTTTTTAAGGAGAGTGCCAATTGTACACATTTTATTTTTTTTTTTTACGAAAGAGTTACACATAAAAGACAGAACACCGATTATTATAGGGCAATATTTTCTTTAAAATTTAAAGAAAACAATTATATATTTGACTTTAAAAAAGCGGCGACCAGTTGGCCTCTTCGACGAGTTTTCCTTCGACGAGTTGCCCTATGACGAATGGGCCTATTCGACGAATGGGCCGCCGACGAGTTGGCCGTCGACGAGTTGGCTTTCGACGAGTTGGCCTAGACCCGCTTTTACTAGGTGGTTGCTATCGCGGGCATTCAAAAACAGTATCGTTAGACCGGTCGTACATGTAACATCGTCCATTCAATGGAAGCTTGTTGAAAGAAATCTTAAAGGGAGCTGCCTGTGTCTTTCCATATTCGATTAATTTGCTGCGGGCCGTTCGGGTGCTTTGCGAGAAGTCTTCTGCTATCGAGACGTTCGTTCCTCGCAACGAAAACCGGGAGGAGAAAAGCTGCTGCCGCACTTTACCTAATGCAAACTTAACAATTATAGGGCGTTGTTTGTTGGGGTTGTAACGGCCAATGCGGTGAGCCCGGGTAATATGTAAAGGTTCAAGGTTAATTCCGAGTTTTTCGCTGCACAAAGAAATAACCTTTTCTTCCGATTGAGTCCAGGTCTCCTCTGGTGCGTCGCTAATGCCGCGAAATACAAGGTTTTCTCGGCGTAAGCGGTCTTCTACGTCATCCAGGCGGAGCTGCACCTGGTCGACGCTAGTTGTTGCTTTAGACACGGTCTCTTTAACACAAGCGATGTCGTCCCTTAGTGCTTTAACATCGCTTAGATTGCCTTCAATTGCCGAGACCCGCGAGTTTAATTCAGCTAAAGACTTGGTCGCCGTTTCCTGATCTGCGCGGACACTTCTGATTTCAGAAAGAAGGGATGTGTTCATTGCATCAAGTTTATCAAGAACAGTTTGCAAAGTTAGGTCATCCGGACCAGGGTTTAACTCAACGTCTCCCGAAAGAAGGAGACGGAACGAAACGCAAAAACACTCGTACGCAATAGACAAACAGGCACAGGGGCATGGCAGCACGAACAAAAAAATGTCGTCGCTTCGTTTGCAGAAATATGACACGTTGTTACTCACCTGAAAATACATGGTGATCATTGAGTTGTTGCGCACTGCTGTCGTGCCGCCATGCCCACTGGCGAAAAAGTTGTGTAGCGGCGTATAAATACAGGCCATCTGGCCACCAGGGTGAGCCAGAGTCGATGACGGTGACGAGTGATAGGCATCGATGAAAAGGGGCTGATCCATGGCGTCGGCGTGTCTCGGAGTCATCATACTGGTGTCGAGGAACGTGCCTGTTATCGATGATGACGTGTTCTTCTGCGGTGTATGGCCCACGAAAAGACAAGAACTCGTTCCACGGGCCGAAGTCAGCACGCAGGAAAGCAGGAGCTGAAAATACATGGTGATCATTGAGTTGTTGCGCACTGCTGTCGTGCCGCCATGCCCACTGGCGAAAAAGTTGTGTAGCGGCGTATAAATACAGGCCATCTGGCCACCAGGGTGAGCCAGAGTCGATGACGGTGACGAGTGATAGGCATCGATGAAAAGGGGCTGATCCATGGCGTCGGCGTGTCTCGGAGTCATCATACTGGTGTCGAGGAACGTGCCTGTTATCGATGATGACGTGTTCTTCTGCGGTGTATGGCCCACGAAAAGACAAGAACTCGTTCCACGGGCCGAAGTCAGCACGCAGGAAAGCAGGAGCTGAAAATACATGGTGATCATTGAGTTGTTGCGCACTGCTGTCGTGCCGCCATGCCCACACTCTCCTTAAGAAGGCCAAACTCTCTCAGTATAAACGGCTCTGGGCGAGATGTTTCGGTGGCGCCCTCGTTCGGTTACCTTTCGTGACGTCATTACATTGTGAACAACAAGTTCGATGGTGTTTGTAATGGGCATGGTGGAAGCCTGAAATCATAGCGCTTCAAAGCAACACTGCCAACACCGTTAAAATTGAAGTTCTTACATTCCTCTTATTTCCGTCGATGAGACATCCTTTGCTGACGTCATAGTCAGCATTCGGCCAATTGTGGTGGGCCGACCACAGCGACGCTTTCGTTCGCTCACGTCGCCAATAGCCCTAAAGCCCCTTCATACGGAAAAGTCGCGACATCCTTTGAAGAATAACGCCTGCTATCTTGGGCCAATCCAGGCGGCGCGACCGTCGACGCGCGGCAGAGCCGTTTATACTGACGCGCGGGTGTAAAAAAGCAAAACATAGAGATAAAATGTGTGCTCGTCAGAGGAGGAGGGAGAAGGAATGCCTATGCTGTCGGAGTGCAGTGCAAGCTATGAGCTCATGTCGCCAATCAAATAACGCCGACTGTGCAACGTCACGGCTCTCATCGTCTTTCTTTGAGCACATCCTTCGAGGCTGGTAGACCGTGACAGTGCGCTTTTAGCCTGTGTATTTATTTGCGTATTTGCGTGTCTTTCAGCCTTTGACAGCGCTCTGATTCAAGTATAGGAAGGCCGTTTTGCTACCTTGGGCCATTCCAGGCGGCGCTACAGTCGACGCGCGGGTGTGAAAAAGCAAAATGTAAAGATATAAGGTAAGCGTCAGAGGAGGAGGGAGAAGATGTCGCTACCTTTTTTATTCAGGCGCTTGAGCGGGGTGGGGGGGGGGGGGGGGGGGGGCCCTAAACGCCCCCCCCCCCCCTTCCCGCTCAAGGTTTTTGATTAGGGTGAGGAGGGTGGACCGCCTTCCCCTGATTGGCCGAGGGGCTCTCCGGGACTCTCCGGGGCTCTCCGGGGCCGAAAAAAGTACAATATTTTCAACTTTGGAAATGCAAAACATCGCGTTCACGTAACCGTTGACGTCACTGCTCTCTCCCGGATTTCTCCGGGACCCGTTTCCGCCAGTTTTGCGGGTTGGTTTGGACCGCCCTTTATCTGTCAAGGTGACGGGCAAGAGAGAAAAGCCCCTTTCGTACGAATTTTCAGTGACTGGGTAACCCCCGAGAGGGACGAGTTTTTTTTTTTTTATTATTTAGTTTTTACACCTACGTTTTTATTAGTGCGACACGGCGAAACGCCCTGTCACGATGGACGGATCCACTGTTTTAAAGCCCCTCCATACAAAAGAGGTTCTGTGCAGTGGCGTCACTAGGGTCAGCAGCATCCGGGGCGGTGCCCCCCCCCCCCCCCCTTTTACTGCGTAACTGCACCCGGGGCGGCCCGCTCCCCGCGCCCCTAGTGACGCCACTGGTTCTGTGTAAGAGGGAGTTCCCCCTTCCCTTCTCCAAATGCCCCTGCCCTGTACTTTAATGACCGCTAATTGGCTCGAAGAGGCATTAGCGTTCACTATACTCTGTTTCATACTTAGCGTGCAACGCTGTCAAAGCTACTGGCGCGAGCGCGTGGCTTCATCTCTGGTTTTGTGTGCGCGAGAACACGTGCCAATGATCAACGAGATCAAGCTCCACGCTCGCGCCAGTAGCTTTGACAGCGTTGCACGCTAAGTATGCAACAGAGTGTAGAGTGCCTCAATGTCCTTCTGTTTAGGGTGATGCCATCGTTTGTAGTACCCGATGCCGACAGCACGCGCTCACAAGGAAAATACAAAGAAATCGCAGGGAACAAAATGTCGCCGTAGCACAGTCAGCGCCACGAGCGCGTGCAGGGACACGCCCTTTCACGCGCTTCCGAACAAAAAACATATATAAGCGTTCCAAACAAAATGGCCAGATGTCATCACCCCAAGCAAAGCGCACATGAAGGCACCCTAGCGTTCACTCTTAGCCAAGGAACGTGGTGATATCAAACACTTCCCTATGAAATTTTCGTGTTCTGTCGAACTCCATCCACTCCTATTCGCTTCGTGGACGGAATAGCCTGGTTCGTGGATATGGCGGTGATTCGTGTGGGCGACGTGTCCGCGTGTCCGCTCCCTAACGCAATTCACGTCACGTTAAAGTTTTCTGTTCTAACTTTGTATTTCGATATTAGGCCTCTACCAAACGGTAGCGGCCTTTCAAAAATTGGCCTAAAAGCTCATTGGGGTGCCCCTCCCCACGGTAATCTTTAGTAAAAGGCGAAAGATTAGGTCGTCATTCTGAGGAGAGGCCTGAGCGGTGACCACCAAAACACAGGAAAGAAACGACCAACTCAGGATGTGATACCCGTTTTCCGCGGTGAGTAGCTTACAAAAGTTTGAAGTATTAGCTCGGAAATGCCATAACATGATTTTAATTGACCATTTCCAGAATAATAAGAAATGTCTAACTGAATCTCTTGTGTGTTATATTAGTTAACGTAAAGCCCCCGTTCACACGCTTGAAACTTCTTAGAACCGAGTGCCTTGAAACTTCCTAAAAACTCTTACGAGGAGAGAACACACTGGCGCCATCTATCGGGTAGCAGTGGAACACTTGGCGGTCGCGTATATTTCCAATTTCTTTCGTGCATCATATTTTATTTCTTGGCCTGAAAAACCTTTGTGAATGTAATAAACGACCATTTCTTATAAGCATACGCACATTTGACCTCGAAAATACCGCAAAACCTTCGCTCTAGTGAAATGCGCTTCCAGGGCCACCGCATAGATAGCGCCAGCGCACCATCTAAGCTGGTGAACGGGCACAGTGCCCTGAAAGGTTTACAACTACCGTCATCCCACCCATCCTACTATGGACGCAATGAGAATGGCGACCAAGGTCCAATAGACCCTTTTCAAAAGTCAGAGTCACCTTGTGGAAGTCCCAAGAGCTCCAATATTGCCGCTCTAATGGCGGCGATAGGAGATCATGCTCGGCTAAATCAAGCACCCTCGATTTTGTTAGTCGAAGGTGTCGTAAAATGACCAACACCTTTTCCCCTTTCTGCTCTATGCTCTCGAAGACGTTCGCATTTGCTGGTGTGGAGAAGCTCTGTAGTGCCGCCATTATAGCGTCGGGTTTGGCTCTGCCCAGGGTGGGTAGACTGACTTTCGGGAAGGGTCTATTGCGAGGTAAAAAAAAAAAGAAAACACGTTGTTTTTTATTTACTTTTTACTGTTACGTGCTTATCGGTGC
>JABSTQ010008988.1:0-19903 GCA_013358835.2 Ixodes persulcatus
TCTTATATCCTTAAGAAGTTGAAAACACACTTTGTTGAATCTAACGGCTCATCGCTGAGTAAAAGGGCGAGATGTAATGGTTATGCTCTGGTAAACCTTAGCAAAGTGTCTGTGGCGTTCTTGGTCATACAAAGGGCATACAAGTAGGATATGTAGATGCTTAACGGAATATGGCAGTGTTCACACTCCGGAGCATCCTCCCCACGCAAACGATGGCCATGGGTAAAACGGGTATGACCAATTCGCAATCCGCACAAAACCACCTCATAAAAACGCTCGCGGTGTCGTGCACTCTCCCATTCCTGAAGTAGTGGTTTTCCTGCGTGCAACTTATTGTTTATTTCTCGGTCCCATTCCTCTTGCCACTTGCGTCTTATGGAAAATTTCAGAACATGCCTATAGTCTCTGTAAGGTATTTTTCACAGGTCGACTTCTCGATCCTTAGCAGTACTTGCTGCTCTGTCAGCATCCTCATTTCCGGCAATTCCGACATGTGAAGGAACCCAGCATAATATTATTTTCTTCTTCCGTTTTTTGGCTGAAATTAGCCTGTTCCTTATTTCTATTACAAGTGGATTGCAATCATCTCCCACTCTGGCAAGAGCTCGTAAAGCACTAAGTGAGTCGGTGTAAACAATTGACTTGTGAAGCTTTTGTTTGAGGATCTTATCTGTGGCGAGGAGTAAGCCATAGGGCTCTGCCGTAAGGCTACAGGCACTGTCATTAATTCTCCGGACAAGCTGCATCCCAGGCCCGATAACTGCGCAGCCCACAGAGGAATCAGTTTTACTACAATCAGTGTAGAAACTTATAAAGCCGTGCTACTGTACTTGGAGTTCAAGGAATTCTTGCCTCAGGACTTCGTGAGGGGTGTCTTTTTGTTGAATTTTGTTAGCTCCAGTTCGCACTGAATGGGAACTAGGTCCAAAGGGGCTGCCGAACTCATGCACTGTACAATTGGAGGCAACACGTCCAGTCCTACAGACTCCGCAGAATTGCGAACCCTCATGGCAAGAGGTGGGACAACTGAAGGCTTGTTACTGAAAGTTCGCTCATAGCGTATTTGTTTCATGCAGTGTAAGGTTGGATGGTTAGGAACCGATCTAATTCGCATAAAATACGTGAAGGCCAGTTCATACCTTCTTTTCTTCAGAGAGATCTCGTTTGCTTCTGCATATAGGCTGAGGACAGGAGATCTGCGAAAAGCCCCGGTAGCAAGCCGCAGCCCCTGATGATGAACAAGGTCCAGCATTTTGAGAACCGATGTCCGGGCAGAGCCGTACACGATACAACCGTAATCAAGTCGAGATCGAACGACCGACCGATAGATACGTAAGAGATAAAGACGGTCAGCACCCCAGGACACATGCGACAGGACCTAAAGTATATTAAGTGATTTAAAATACTTCGTCTACAGGCTCTTGACATGCGAAACAAAAGTCAATTTGAAATCAAATATAAGACCTAAAAACTTGTGTTCAGTTTTCACTGGGATAGCAACATCATACATAGTCAAAGAAGGTTCGTGCAAAACTCCGCGGCGACGAGAGAAACTCACACAGACGGTCTCCTCAGGAGAAAATTTAAAACCGTTGACATCAGCCCATTTGACCAAGTTGTTGATTGTGAGCTGGAGCCGACGTTCACATATGGATGGATTACAAGACAATGCAGAAATCTGCAGATCATCGACGTACAGGGAGTACTGAACAGATGAAGCTATTGCTCGGACAATTGAATTCTTCTTCACAATAAATAGAGTGACGCTAAGTACACTACCTTGAGGTACTCCATTTTGCTGCGAAAATTCTCTAGAAAAAGGTGTCCCAAGCTTCACGCGAAAAGCCCGGTTTTGGAGATAACTCTGAATGGCACTTAACATTCGGCCCTGCACACCAAGGATAAACAGATCCTGCAGTATGCCATGGCGCCAGGCTGTATCAAATGCCTTTTCCAGGTCAAAAAAGACAGAGACACAATGCTGCTTATTTTCAAATGCCTCTCGCACAACAGTCTCAAAGCAAACTAGGTGGTCGACCGTGGATCGTCCTGAACGAAAGCTACATTGGTACCTGGCAAGAACATTATTACTTTCCAAATAAAACATCAGCCTTCTGTTAATCATTCTTTCTAATGTCTTCGAAGTACAGCTAGTCAGTGCTATAGGCCTGAAGCTGGAGGCGCAGGCAGGATCTTTTCCTGGCTTTAAAAGGGGGATAATGACGGCAGCCTTCCAGGACAATGGGAAAAGACCCTCGACCCAAACTCTGTTGAAACGATACAAGATGAGCTCTAGAGTAGATGGATGAAGGTGCTGAAGCATTTGGTAGTGGATACCTTCCGGTCCAGGGGCAGTCTGTCTTTAGAAATCAAGAGCCATCTGCAGTTCGTGCAGCATGAAAAGAGAGTTATAGGGCTCTTGCAAACCACCGGTCGTAGACACAGTCTTTTTTTCTGCATGTAGCTTATTCCGCCTAAATGATTGCGTATAGTGTTCGGAACTAGAAACAAATTCGAAGTGCTCACCATAGAACGTCAGCCTGTTCGTCAAGGCTTGCAGGACATATTCCATTTTGGCACAAGAGTGTGACAGAGAAAGCGCCGTAGGAACCCTCAATTTTATGCACGCGGTCCCAAACTTCCTTTATAGATGCACTGCTATTAATTGAAGAGGCATATCCTCTAAAGCTTTGCCGCTTGGCTTGCCTTCGAATAAACCTTGCCTGTGCCCTTTTTCTTTTAAAACCAATCAGATTACTTGGAGTAGGGTAACGCCTAAAGATACCCCATGCACGATTCTGTTCCTTTTTTGCCTGGCGGCAGTCTTTATTCCACCACGCCTTTGGCCTTTTTGGAAGATGCGAGGACGTCATGGGAATAGCGAGGATTGCGGCCTCTAATATGTGTCGAGTGATATGCAGAGTGACATCATCGATGGAAAGATCATCAAGTGATGAACAAGCTAAAACTGAAGAGTCTGTAAATGTTGCCCAGTCAGCCCTGTCAAACTTCCAACGAGGGGTACGCGTTTGAAGACCAGCAGGAGGACTGTTAAACTCTAAACTAATTGGAATCTGGTCACTTCCATATGGGTTTGGGATGACCCTCCATGAAAACAGCGAGTATAGTGAAGGATGGCAGATAGAAAGTTCGATGGAAGTAAAAGTCCTCGTCGCTGAACTAAAGTGTGTGGCTTCTTTAGTGTTAAGTAAGCACAATCCCGTGGAAAGAAGAAAACGTTCAACAAGTGCTCCTCTAGCATCCCGTTTGCCACTCCCCCACAATGCGTTGCGTGCATTAAAGTCGCCTAAAATTAAGTATAGAGCCGGGAGCTGACTAACAAGATCCTTTAGCTCTTCGTACTGCAGCTGGTATCCCGGTGATATGTACACTGAACAAACAGTAATCACCCGGTCTAGCAGTATCCGGGCAGCCACAGCCTCGAGAGTGGTGTATAGGGCCACTTCGGCAGATGGGGTTGAGCGCTGGGCAACTACAGCAGCACCACCAGACGCCACAGAGGAGTGCAACCTATCTTTTCTAAACACTTGATAATGGCGCAGTACATTTGACCTAGTTTCTTTAAGATGCGTCTCCTGCAGACAGAAGGCAACAGGGCGGTGTTTGTCTAATACAAAAGTGACATCATCATAATTACAAAAAAGCCCTTGGCAGTTTCATTGTAAAAACAGAGACATGATAAAGATTAAAACTGGAAATTGAAATTAAAATTATAACTGGCCTTTAGGACACCGCAAGATGACTAAGTAGACACTTGCTTATGATTCATTACTAAAGAGACTACGATCCCTTTGGGGGCGAAATTCTAGGAGGTTTATTTTTCTTTTTCTTCTCTACGACCTGAAAAGGTACTGATTACTCAGCACCTGAAGGGAGCAGGTCGTTGTCAGAGGGTGACACGCTCTCATCCATCATTTCATCTACTGACGGCTGGCTTGCGGGCGAGTACGCCTCGTCCGGCTGGCCAGGCGTTCGAGAGCTGGTCGAGGCGGGAGTGGGTAAAGCCCTGCCTCGGCCTGAAGGGCGAGCAGACGACGAGGGTGTCCGCTCCTGCTCCTTAGAGGAGGTGGAATGCGAGGGACCCTCTTTAGTGCCTGAGGGTGGTGCGAGAGGCACCATCCCTGATGCCTTCGGAGGAGATACCTCCTTTGGTGCCATGGTGTCCATAGCCTCCTTTAAAAGAGGCGCGGCAGCACCATTCAGGCACTGTGAACCTTTTGGCTCCAACGACAAACGTGGTCGTGGAGCCGACCTTGGGGGGGGGGGGGGGGGGGCAGGGGGTGTTGGTGGGGCTGCCAGGTCTTTGGGACAGACCTGGGTTCCCACCGAGGTTTTCGGTGACACGCCCCCTGTGCGTGTCACAGTAGCGAAGGATCCTTTCTGTAGAAAGGAAAGTCGCTTTCTAGCCTCAGGAAACGAGATGTTTTCTTTTACTTTGAGGGTAATTACTTCTTTTTCTTCTTTCCATTTTTTACATGGACGGGAGTAAGCGGTGTGTGGTTCGCCGCAGTTGACGCAGTGTGGTGGGTTTGCGCAGTTGTCCGACGGGTAATCGTTCTGACCGCACTTGACGCACGTGGTCTTGCACCTGCAGCTCTGGGCACTATGGCCGAATCTCTGGCAATGGAAACATCTCCTGGGGTTCGGCACATATGGCCGTACTCTATAGTTCAAGTACCCAGCCTTGATTGACTCAGGAACTTTGCTCAACTCGAAAGTCAAAATGACATGTTTTGTGTTGATCTCTTGCCCCTCTCGACGAAGGGTGATTTGCCATGCAGCGACAACTCCTTGGTCACTGAGGCCATCTACGAGTTCATCTTCTGTACTTTCGAGGAGGTCATCTTCAGAGATCACACCTTTTACTGTGTTCAATGTACGGTGGGGAGTGACAGTCACTTTATAGCCGGAAACTTAATTTAGTGATAGGAGTGCTGTGCTCTGTTCACTGGTTTTAATCTCGACGAGCTGATTTCCATTTGTCATTTTTTTCGCAGAGAATTTCTTTCCAACAATGGTTTCAAGTGTTTTGGAAACAAGGAATGGTGACAGTTTTGCCAAAGGTTTCTCTCTCTCAGAGTGCATCACAAGGAATCTTGGGAATTTTTCTGCAGAACTAGTAGTATTAATCGCATGTACTTCGGTGCGGCTCCTTTTGGGGGGCCGATCAAGAAAGGTTTTTTGTTTAGTACCCAGAGAGATGGGAGAGAATTTCGGTGCCTCGGGTGCACCACCCACCACGGAGCCCAACACGGGGGTAGGCAATGTGCCATAACAAATATGGCTTTGCTGACAACAATCACACTACCAGTGCTGCCCAGGCACTATAACCTAGTGCGGATCCGGACAAGGGGTCTATCGCCACCCAACGTTAGCCCTTGCCGCCAAAGAATGTGAAAATGAATAAAAGAAGAGTAGAGAAAAGTGAAAGATAGGAGGGGACAGTAGGAGTGGCGACTGACTAGATCATCCTGGCCGGGCCTTGCCAGGACACCCGTCTAAAGGAAGCAGGGGCCAAAGTGGTGTGTTGCCTCGCCCGGGGAGCCCCGTAGGGTCCAAAACTACCCCGGGCCCGGCTCAACCACCAGGATGCCCTTTTCCCTGGACATGGGCTCGCCACGCACAGCCAGACGTGGGTGGGTCTTACCTACTTTTTACTCAGGGTCCGTAATGTAGCCAATGTGGCTGGGGTCCGTGGTGACGCTGCTCACCAAGCACCTAGCACCTAAGGTTCTGGCACCCCCTGCGGAGCTCGGGGTCCGTGGAGGCGCCACTCTCCAAACACCTGCTTTCACAGGTGCCCCCTGCGGGGTGATTTTTTATAAGATCGACCAAAGAGTGGCTGGTCGACATTTTTAAATCAACTGATGTTTTTATATGTCATTGTCTAGTGTCTGGTGTAAGCGAATCCAAACTTAGTTTCGACCAGAAAAAAAATTGGGGACAAGAAAAATCGTAATGCATGAAGAGGTGGACAGTTGAACTAACGCGCACTGATGGAGGGGGCACGTTTGAAAGTGAATAACTAAAACAATTAAATTAGAAAAATTCTAATACTTTTGCGAAACAGACTATGGGTACAGCTTGCTCGTAATATATAGTAATCATATTTATTTTTATTATATCCAGTTTTCCAAAACTGTTAAGCACGCCTGCTCAAACGTCAATTGGCAAAATTTGGAGGCCTGTATCTCATGAAATAATTTAGGCATTATCATATACTTTTCGAATAGGATTCTACTTATATATATCTATTATCTAAAAAAGAATATATAAGGTATCTGAGTGATACGATAGTCGGGATATATTTAGGCGAGCATGGGGAACAAATCAAACAACGAAAAATTCCGATACAAATTAAAAACAAACACCACCTTCGATCTTTTTATAAAATTCGAGTACCCAGTCATACTCTATTTCGGCATTCATTTCTACTAAAATCATGTTGCATTATTTAAATGAGGAAGAGGACACAACTCCCCAAAGTAGGGTCCTTTTTCAAAGCCTACACTTAGTAGAGCCCTATACGAGAAGTGACCCTGAGTTCCAGTTTCATGAAACTAACACGCCTCTTTTGTATATATTTATTCAGATGAGGCCATTGATAACTATAGCAATCATTCACACACTAAAATTGAGGAGAAACTACTGTGTACAAAGAGCTATCATATTACGAACCAGTGATCCGAGAAAAGATCCGGCAGCCATAGGCCACTGGGAACTTGGTGTACTTTATTTTCCTAGGACACTATATGCTCCTCTTTCTTCCCCTTTATCTCCCCCTCTCTATCTTTCTCTCTCTTATATATATATATATATATGAGTTATATCTAAAATAAAGTAATCTAAAAAAAGACGAGTAGCACTTGTCTTCGTGCTGGTTTGCGAACGGCCTTCCCGCGTAGGCGGCTTCGGCACTGGTTTTTTTTGTGGACTCGGAGGCAAATGGTGTAACACTCAAAAGGAATAACAATAAATTGTCCCTACTGCTGTTAACAAAACTGCATTTGTTTCTGAATCTTTTTAAAACAAACGGCGCCGTAGTTAACACTCGTCAGCCGACACCCACAGTGGAGGGCTTCCTTGAACCGATCTGAACCGCACGGCCACCCGTCGTAACCGCTGTGGTCGTGGTCGTAGCGACCGGGGACCTTCGAAGACCTTTATCGGTGTCGTGTTCTCGCGGAGGACGCCATAAGGCAAGTTGGAGATCCCGTGGTACTTGCACGTCCCAACTTATGCTTTGCCTTTTTTATATATAACTGCGCAAGATGACAAGCGAAGAACTTGTATTACGTCGTCTAGCGGTTCTGCCTTTCCTTCCCTCTCGGCCAATGTACCTACCCCTATTTTTGCGACGTGTACGACCCTTGCCTGTTCCTTCCCGTTTTTCGCGTCTATCACTTGAAGAAAGGGGTCCGCCCGAAACGTCGTGTATACGTTCCTTTCCGCGTATTTTTTCGAGAAGCAAAACCATAGTATTTGCGGTTTTGTAATTTATTTACACCCCGTTTGTTTATAACTTTTACTAAAATTGAATTCAATTTGCGGTTTATACCGCCATTCAAACAAGCCTAAGACGGGGGACGGTAGAGGGGTACGATACGCGTCGCCCAGTGTTGCTTGACTAGGAGTTTACCAACTTGTCACCAGCTAAAGGGCATCTGGTCGCATCTATAAAATCGGTTTCAGTGGAGTACGCGGCTTAACTTTGACGTAATATTTCAACCGTGATCATATTTTGTGCCACTAAAGCAATACCAGTCATTTATTTTTGTTTAGTTTTCCACGGAGTTGACCTTTAAGAAACTTTAATAAGATATCGATTTTAAGTTTTTGTTTGATTTTTATTTATTTTCTTGCAACTTAGTGCGTTTACACTCATAATTATAGCAGATGTTTAAATCGGCATCCACGCGCGACCATCATCATTATAAACTAAAAGCTGAGGAGTGAAAAGTCAAGTTTATTGAGAGAACGGCGAAATCTGAAATCCTGCGATCCCGTGGTTGCACATTTTTGGAAAAATTAACTGTGCTTCTCAAAGTATTTATAAACCATAAAATGATTTTTAACGCTACCCTCTATCATAAAGTTTGTTGTCCGTCTATTTATGCATTTCCCGCAAAATTTAGCGGTAAAACTGATTTCACATGACCTATACACCAACGTAGTTTTTTCCGCCAAATTTAACAAAAATACGTATATTACGTCACCTGACGTCAGGGAACCTACAGACTTCATTTTGCCCTCTATATTTAAAATTGACGCCACGTGACTTACATACCAATTCTGATTCTACTCTAAACTTGGGGAGAATATTGATGTCACGTAACTTATAAAATTTAGTTTTCCCGCTAAATATGGTACAAAAATTAATGTCATATGACTTGTCGTCACATGACCCATACACCAATTCAGTTTTCCCGCTACTTTGTCGGGAAAATTGATGTCACCTGAATTGACGGCGTGAAATATAAACCAATTTAGTTGCCCCATTAAGTTTAGCGGGATTATTAACGTCAGGTGACCCGAGGTCACCGCACATAAACTTCATATGACATAAATTCTCTACAAGTCTCTATATAGTCCTCTAAACAAAGTATAACGATCGTTTCTCTAATTTTGCATTTCATACATTATGCGACTCTGACAGTAAAGTTCGCTGCCTATTTTTGACTTTTCTTGATTGGTATTGACTCATTTTTGAGAGCAGCGCAATTTCGGAGACGTTATCCTGTGCTTTTATTCCCATTTGCAGTGAAATTAGCTATGCGAGAAAATGACAAATCAGTCATGGCTCGCGAGTATGTTTTGCTAGATTTTGGATTAAGGTATAATTATCTTACTTGAATTGAGGTTGAATAATGAAAGGGTCTTCTCATTTTCATTACTCGGAGAAGTTGCCAATTTCTAAAAGGCAAAAGAGGCGAGGGTTGTAGGCCATAATTGGGCGCACAATGGCTGTCGTATGGACGACAGCTTATCAGCGCGTTCGTTGTTCAACACATTCTAGTGGCGGCACCAAACTAGAAACGAAGTTATTCAATTTTAATTGCAGGTGTGTACAAAGCGGCTTCATCGTGTACTCTCCTGCTGTCGTCACGCATCTGAGCACCCAACATCCTGGAGAGTTTTGGTTTCCAAATATTTCACGTACTCTGCAATAAACTCTATGCTGAAAATAGTGCTTTAAAATTACAAAAGCCAGATTCACGAAACGATCTTACGACAAAAATTTGCGTATGGAAAAACGTACGCACAAATCCGTATTTAGGAAGCGAAATGTGTGTATATTTAGTGTAATTTATGCCAGAACCCTACAACAGCTTCAAGGGGTCTTACATACGTTTTTTACGATCAAATTAGAATGGCTGACAGCGGTCCTCAGTTACTCCTCAAGAAAAACATGAAACATCAATGTTTCTACGTGCTCTTTATGCGCAAACCCACTTGAAGCAGAATAATAATAGAAAGATGTGCTCGAAACCGACCACGCCGGATATTAACGATGAATCTACAGACATCCGGAAAAAGTGAGAGCGGCAACGATTTCATCTACCAAACGATCGAGTAAGTCTATCTTGGCACACTAGGTCTAGCAAAGCACTCCAACACAGCGTTGCTCCGACGATCCCTGGTAAAGTCCGTCTACCCTCAACCACCTGGCGTGCTGAATGGGATATGCACGCAATACCCTTGTGGATCCTTCCGGTATGAATGTTTTGATCGCTGACCTCAATTTGCAGTTAAGAGGTCAGCCTCTTCCCCTTGTCATCGCTTTGTTTTCAGAGGCAGCGGTGCGACAGTTATAGTATAAATTGGACATGCTCTTCAATTCTATTTACTTTGTTGTGCGATATTGTGCTGAGATAAGCACCGTATGAATCACCAAAGCAATATATGGTACGTACACCAAGTTCTAAGGATGTCCTGTTTATACAGATACAACAGTGTGTCAACGATGTCGAACTATAACAGTTGGTAAGAGCTACGCGAAGCAGGCCCAACCTTCATCTGTCAAGTGTCACGTCAGCATCAAGTCCCAATTGAAAAATATCAGTTCCAAAGCGCTTACAAAGATGTGGTTCAAAAACAGCGAGCCTCGAGTGCTTCGATCAAATGGGTGCGTGTCCACTCTCAGTGTGAACGGGTAACTACGTAGCTCTTGCTGCACTCTTGAACTTCAAGCCTATCTTCTTGGACATAGGCTCGCGTCTGCATCCGTGCGGCCGCAAAAAACGACCGGCGATTTGCTTACATGTGCTCCGCTTTGCAAAGGAACAGTACGGGCGGTCTCCTTATAGGAACGATGATAGCTGTGTGGACTTCGCAGCGATCGAGTTTGTGACAGTCAACAAAAGCGGTTATTCCGGCCCCTTCATTTGGGCCCATCTCAATCGTGGCAGCGTCGACATTATACTGCGCGGACACGAACCCCACACAAGCGTTCATTTCATTTCATTTCATTTATTATGCCCTTAGCGCCCGAAGGCATTACAGAGGGGGAGAGCAAAAAGAAGGTTAATGCAAATAACATAATACATATTAGACACACTCAGTAATAAAGTAATTAGTAATTGTAGTTTTAAAGAGCTCAGAGTCCGTGATAATGGCGATCGACCGGGCAAGGTGGTTCCACTCCTGGGATGTACGGGGAACGAAAGATGAATAAAAAGTGGTCGTGATAGAGTTAGGAATGCCCACCTTATGTTGATGATCAATACGGGAGGAAACATAGACAGGCCGAGCAATTATTTTGTCGCGCAGGAAAGAATTATGGTGATACATTTTATGGAATAGGGAAAGACGAGAAATATTACGACGTAGTGATAAAGGTGGTAATGAGAGTTGTTTTCATAGAGGTGACGCTAGCGGTGCGGTGATAGTTTGTGAGGATGAAACGAGCGGATCTGTTCTGAACGGCTTCCAATGTAGATACGAGAGTGACTAGTCCGGGATCCCAGACAGAAGCTGCATATTCTAACCTGGGACGAATTAAAACTTTATAAAGAGTTAATTTCAGTGAGACAGGCGCTAATCAAAAATTTCGCTTGATGTAACCTAACATGCGGTTTGCGTTAGCTGAAATGTGCTGAATATGTGTTTTCCATGAAAGGTTAGAAGCTATATGTACGCCTAAATATTTGTACGAAGATACCGGTTCTAGATGAGCATTATTAAGAAAATAGTTAGGACATTCATGAGACTGGCGAGACACACGCATGACCTTGCATTTGTTAGTGTTAAGCTTCATGGACCATGAGTTAGACCAAAAGTTAATAGCATTAATGTCTGATTGGAGTATACAGGTGTCATTATGATCGAGAATCTCACGGTAAAGTACACAGTCGTCAGCGAACAGAGACACGGATGAAGAGACATAAGTGGGGAGGTCGTTAATATAAATTAAGAATAGCAACGGTCCTAAGACTGTCCCATGCGGAACCCCTGACGCAACTTTGACAAAAGAGGAGTTACTGTTATTCACAGTGACAAATTGAGTTTGTTGAGTTAAAAAAGACTGTCTCCATGCGAGAACGCTATTGTCTATGTTAAGTTTGGAAAGTTTTAGAAGCAGAAGATTGTGAGAAACTTTGTCAAATGCTTTGTCGAAATCCAGGAAAATGCAGTCCGCCTGGGATCCTCGGTCCAGAATGTGATGTAGGTCATTTCTGAAAGATATTAGTTTGGTCTCACATGAAAATGTTTTTCGAAAACCGTGTTGGGCATTGTTGAAGAAGTTGTTAGATTCTAAGAAGCTGACGAGGTGAGAAAAAATGATATGTTCAAGAAGTTTACAAGGAATGCTGGTTATTGAGATCGGACGATAATTAAGAGGTGAATCTTTATCTCCAGCTTTGTGAATGGGTACCACCTTCCCTACCTTCCAGTCTGATGGGAGAACAGCGTCTTGTATAGATTGTTCAAATAATTTTGTTAAAATAATTGAGGAGTATTGTTTAGTGTTTTTTTAAAAACTTGGAATTAATACCGTCCACTCCTGCTGAAGATGACAGTTTGAGTTTATCTATGATAGGAACGGCACCAACGTAATCAAGAAAAAGAGGATCCATGGGCAAGTAATCGGCACTCTCTAGCGAAGGGAAATCGTGCATGCTATCAGTAGAGAATGAATCAGCAAAAATACTATTTAATAAATTTAAACACTCATCACTGGCTATACAATCACCATTTGCAGTTTTTAGTGTGATAGTTGACTGCGTCTTTTTGTTTATTATATTCCAGAATTGTTTAGGATTGTTGATTAACATTGCAGGTAGGCTATGAGTCATGAATTCTAGTTTGGCGCTATCAATTGCTTTTTTGTACACTTCAGCAGCAGTACGATAACGCAACCAACGGTGCTCGCACGTGGAAAATTTTGCGGCTCGAAATAGACGCTTTTTTTGTTTGATAAGCGTTTTAGGGCTCTGGTGAACCAGGGTGACTGAGAGTTTTCGATAACTGTCCTTAAGGGAATGTACTGATTTGTTAGTTTATTAACTTCGGTTTTGAAAAAGTTCCAGTTTTCTTCTACTGAACGACTCGAGAAGAGTGATAAATATTCATCGAGGAAAGTTGCAAGGTCAAGATTAATTTTATCAAAGTTAGCTTTGGCGTAATCTCGAATTTGCTTTACATTAGTTGATGGTTTTGGTACTGCTGCTTTTACATTAAAATGCAATATGGAATGATCACTAAGCCCTGGAAGATAGGAGATGGGTGAAACGAGTTCAGGATGAGTTGCGAGAACAAGATCCAATACGTTCGCCGTCAATGGGGTCACTCTGGTTGGTTGAGTAACTAATTGCGTGAAACAAAAATCTAAACAGAGGCTAACAAAATCATTGCATTCAGATGAGGCAGGTGAGGGGGTGCCTGTAGGTGGGTTATTACCGGTCCACACAATATCAGGATAATTAAAATCTCCCAACAAAAAAATTGGCGAACTGGGAAAGCGAATGACGACCAGATTTATGGAGTCCTGCAAAGCTTTAATGAAAAATGGTGAGCATGAGGGCGGCCTATAGCAAACTCCCATGATCCATTTCATGTGGTTAGTACCAAGACACACCCAAACTATTTCTAAATCGCTAGCTATGTTTAAACAAAAGGAATCAATATGACTTGCAATTGCAACTAAAACGCCCCCACCGTACCTATCTTGCCGATCGTTCCTGTAAATATTGTACTTTTTAGGTCCATGAAAACGTTCGCAGTCACGCACCTTCCCAGTGAGCCAAGTTTCCGTTAAAACAACAACATCAGCAGCTGTTGAATCAACAATAGAACACAAGTTGTCTCGCTTTTTTATTAGGCTTCTAATATTTGTAAAAAGTACCGATAGATCAGAAACAGGCGAAAGAGACACTCTACCCCTCGCGGCCTGTTATTACGATGTTGATGGCTGAGATGAGTCATTAGTGGGTAGGGAATTATGTGGGACAGTAACAACCGGCGTCGTAGAGGGACCGACTTCGTACACATTTTCGGTGGTCGGATCAAAAGCATAGCATTTATTGTTAATGTGAATTCTGTTACGTCGAAGCTTAAAAGTGCCGCCTTTTTCTTTCGCGAAATCGATTATTCTTTTTCGTGCGATACGTGTCCCAATTGAGTAGTCCTCGCTTACTGTTATGCGTTTTGCTTTCAAGGGGGCCCTTGAGTGAAGAACGTTATCTTTCAGTTTGTAAGACGCGAATTTGACGATGACTGGGCGGCATTTGCTCTGACAGAATGTGCAGATTCTATGGGCCCGAACAATAGCTTCGTCTGGTACTTGTAGATCAAGCGATTGTCTAAAGATGTTCAGAATTGTTTCTTCTGTCTGCGCCCATGTTTCAGATATTGTGTCGGCCATCCCCCCAAAAAAAAAAAAAACTTATCACGGCGTGAACGATCTTCAGCATCATCTAGGCGTGTTCTTAGGAGTATGTTCTCTTTTTGCACCTCTTCCGCCAAGCTTCGCGCTATGGTTACTTCAAGCTGAAGATTAGGGACTGCAGCAGTTTTATTTTCAACCTCGTTCAGTCTCGTTTTTATTTCCGTTATGGCCCCCCTGATAGATTCTTGACTTTGTTTAACTTCATTAAGTGTAGAAATTATACCAGACTGAGCCTGATCCATCCTCAGTGAGCGCTCCTTAACGTCTGTCAGCATTGAGTGCATCTCGTTAAACAGCGTAAAGGGCCTCTGACACGCCAAAAAAAAAATTGTTTTTCATGCTAGGCGTTGACTTGGCATATCAGGACATTACAAAAAAATTGTTTCACTATAGAGTTGCGTAGTTTTTTTATGAAAAATAGAAATACGAGGCCCAATTCAAAGTTCCCGCCGTGCACTGTGACGTAACAGTGTACCGCAAGGTGTCGGGGCGGTCAGAAGGGAGGCATCGCCGGAAGTCACGTGAGTTGTATCTTTCCTCGTGCTTACCGCGAGCGCGTGTAATATTTTTTTCTTAATTTTTTTTTTATTCTCCGCACCTCCACGAGCGATCCCAGCAGAAGAGGTTTCTTTTATTTGCTTTTCATCGGTTAATGCTGCTGTAAAGGTAGAAGAAGCGGAGTCAATGAATTGACGTGATCAACTACAGTACCTAGAAGGTGCTGTGTGAGGGACTGTCCCGGTATTTCAGCAACTGAAGAAGAGATCACACTGCATGCATTTCTGAGAGACATACATCGGCCGCATGAGCACCTAGTAAACAAGTTCTACTCATGTTCTAGACCAAATACATACTTTGTGCTCGACGTTTACTTGTACTTGGTACACTCACCAGTTCATATTCTTTAGACGGCAGGCATCTTCAGCCTGGAGAGTATCCGATGATTCAACGACCTCGGGTCTCAACCTTCAGCAATGCGATCGGGCGTGTCGTATGCTAGCAATCCTAATTTCTGCGAGCGTTCTAAATTTGTTTTTTGTTTTTTTTTTTTTTTTTAAACTTGATAGCTATTGTTTTGCGCCCAGTATAGCCCTGTATCATCGGACTGACGGCATGCACTCGTACACTGGATGCACTCGCAGCGCTTTCATCCTTGACCTCCATCACGTCGATCCACTGACTGTTCGTCCTCAAATTTTACAGCACGCAAACTAACCAACGGTGCAGTGATAAAGAGCTAGTGGAACTGAAACTTCATTTTCTACGATCGCTTGTACGACGAGCAGAATAAAAAAAAAAAAGTCTTAGGCACGGTCGCGGAGAGAACGAGGAGTGAAACTCACGTCACGACGTAGGTCAATGCCTCCCTTCTGACCGCCCCGACACCTTGCGGTACACTGATACGTCACAGTGCATGGCGGGAACTTTGAATTGGGCCTCGTATTTCTATTTTTTATAAAAAAAACTACGCAGCTCTATAGTGAAACAATTTTTTTGTAATGTCCTGATATGCCAATTCAACGCCTAGCATGAAAAAAAAAAAATTTTTGGCGTGTCAGAGGCCCTTTAAGTTGGGCCTCGTCCATCGGTCCGGAATTAGATTCTACGTCTCCGGAAGTTTTTAGTAGAAAGTACACCACATCAACTGAGTCACAAACAGTTTTTTGAAACACTTGTGAGCACGGGAACAGCAATGATCATATATCGCTTTTTTTTTGCGTATAACGAGGGAGGTGGACCAACCTGTACGAGCAAGATGACAAAATGAGTGGTCCGCATGGTTCGGCTGATCCCGTGCTCACTCAAGGGCCGAAGACGTTCCAAGCTGCTTATGTGGGCGTTTGTGGGCTTCGCAGATGTGCTAGATGACAGTGTCGCTGACGATGCTCGGTTAGTGTCGAGGGAACAAGGAGAGATCGCTTGCAGATTATCCCACAGATAGGTGGCGGCCTGCCGATGTCAACGCGATCCAACACGATGATCCGAGGAACCGCTCACGAGAACGGTGGCGTCTCGGCTGGGAAGGGACTCAGGCACCGGAAACTGGAGGGCCGAAATCTGTACGAGCAAGATGGCAGAATGAGTGGTCCGCATGGTTCGGCTGATCCCGTGCTCACTCAAGGGACAAAGACGTTTTCAGCTGCTTATACGGACGTTTGTGGGCGGCGCAGATGTGCTAGATGACAGCGTCGCTGACGATGCTCGGTTAATGTCGAGGGAACAAGGAGAGATCGCTTGCAGGTTATCCCACAGATAGGTGGCGGCCTGCCGATGTCGACGCGATCCAACACGATGATCCGAGGAACCGCTCACGAGAACGGTGGCGTCACGGCTGGGAAGGGACTCAGGCACCGGAAACTGGAGGGCCGAAATCTGTACGAGCAAGATGGCAAAATGAGTGGTCCGCAAGGTTCGGCTGATCCCGTGCTCACTCAAGGGACAAAGACGTTTTCAGCTGCTTATACGGACGTTTGTGGGCGGCGCAGATGTGCTAGATGACAGTGTCGCTGACGATGCTCGGTTAATGTCGAGGGAACAAGGAGAGATCGCTTGCAGATTATCCCACAGATTGGTGGCGGCCTGCCGATGTCGACGCGATCCAACACGATGATCGAGGAAACGCTCACGAGAACGGTGGCGTCACGGCTGGGCAGGGACTCAGGCACAGGAAACTGGAGGGCCGAAATCTGTACGAGCAAGATGGCAAAATGAGTGGTCCACATGATTCGGCTGATCCCGTGCTCACTCAAGGGCCGAAGACGTTCCAAGCTGCTTATATGGGCGTTTGTCGGCGGCGCAGATGTGCTAGAGGACAGTGTCGCTGACGATGCTCGGTTAATGTCGAGGGAACAAGGAGAGATCGCTTGCAGATTATCCCACAGATAGGTGGCGGCCTGCCGATGTCGACGCGATCCAACACGATGATCCGAGGAACCGCTCACGAGAACGGTGGCGTCACGGCTGGGAAGGGACTCAGGCACCGGAAACTGGAGGGCCGAAATCTGTACGAGCAAGATGGCAAAATGAGTGGTCCGCATGGTTCGGCTGATCCCGTGCTCACTCAAGGGACAAAGACGTTTTCAGCTGCTTATACGGACGTTTGTGGGCGCGCAGATGTGCTAGATGACAGTGTCGCTGACGATGCTCGGTTAATGTCGAGGGAACAAGGAGAGATCGCTTGCAGATTATCCCACAGATAGGTGGCGGCCTGCCGATGTCGACGCGATCCAACACGATGATCGAGGAACCGCTCACGAGAACGGTGGCGTCACGGCTGGGCAGGGACTCAGGCACAGGAAACTGGAGGGCCGAAAACTGTACGAGCAAGATGGCAAAATGAGTGGTCCACATGATTCGGCTGATCCCGTGCTCACTCAAGGGCCGACGACGTTCCAAGCTGCTTATATGGGCGTTTGTCGGCGGCGCAGATGTGCTAGAGGACAGTGTCGCTGACGATGCTCGGTTAATGCCGAGGAAACAAGAAGAGATCGCTTGCAGATTATCCCACAGATAGGTGGCGGCCTGCCGATGTCGACGCGATCCAACACGATGATCGAGGAACCGCTCACGAGAACGGTGGCATCACGGCTGGGCAGGGACTCAGGCACCGGAAACTGGAGGGCCGAAATCTGTACGAGCAAGATGGCAAAATGAGTGGTCCGCATGGTTCGGCTGATCCCGTGCTCACTCAAGGGACAAAGACGTTTTCAGCTGCTTATACGGACGTTTGTGGGCGCGCAGATGTGCTAGATGACAGTGTCGCTGACGATGCTCGGTTAATGTCGAGGGAACAAGGAGAGATCGCTTGCAGATTATCCCACAGATAGGTGGCGGCCTGCCGATGTCGACGCGATCCAACACGATGATCCGAGGAACCGCTCACGAGAACGGTGGCATCACGGCTGGGCAGGGACTCAGGCACCGGAAACTGGAGGGCCGAAATCTGTACGAGCAAGATGGCAAAATGAGTGGTCCGCATGGTTCGGCTGATCCCGTGCTCACTCAAGGGCCGAAAACGTTTTAAGCTGCTTATATGGGTGTTTGTGGGCGGCGCAGATGTGCTAGATGACAGTGTCGCTGACGATGCTCGATTAATGTCGAGGGAACAAGGAGTGATTGCTTGCAGATTATCCCACAGATAGGTGGCGGCCTGCCGATGTCGACACGATCCAACACGATGATCCGACGAACCGCTCACGAGAACGGTGGCGTCACGGCTGGGCAGGGACTCAGGCACCGGAAACTGGAGGGCCGAAATCTGTACGAGCAAGATGGCAAAGTGAGTGTTCCGCATGGTTCGGCTGATCCCGTGCTTACTTTCATTCCTGAGCTGACAGTACGGTGGAAGCTACGTGCTCGTCGGACGAGTCCTATGTCAATCCTTAGCCGCGTGATTACGCTTCCATCCAGACACAGGCGTAGGGAGCGGGGTCAGGTGATGCAAGGAATGCGGCTGATTGGTCCGGCGAGCGTGTAACTCCCACAGCACTGTCAGCTTAAGGATCAACGGAAATTTTTATTATTTTTTTATATGGCCAGTGGCGCCTTGAGCTGCAAGATGTGTATTATTTTCTTTTTTTTTAATTACGCGCAAGCTGGGTTTTTGCAACATGTTGTATGTTCAAGAGCGCGGACAAACCAACAAAAAATGACGACGAATCAAATATAGTGATGCAAAACTTTCGATAGTGCTATCGATACTATCGACAGTGGAAGCCAAATGTAACCATCGATAGTGCTATCGATAGTCGACCATCGCAAAATGATCGATACTACTATGGACTGTCGATTATGATAAAACTATCGACAGTCTACTATCGTGACATATATTGTCGCTAGTCGACTATCGCGAAATTGTTTATAGTCGAATATCGACAAATTATCGATATCCAAATATCGTAATGCTATCGATGGGGTTTTCTTAAGTGACGGACGAAGGACGTCCACGAAATGTCGTGCATCTCGGAGAAAACCGCAACTCCAATTAGTGACTTCCGCATAATTATCAAGAAACAATCTAAAACCTGATGAAGAACAATCACAACACGGTAGGAATCATTCTTAGAAACTATTGACAATAAAATTAAAATATGTATTGTACATTATAGAAAAACTAGGAACAAAATTATCAAGTTTTTAAGTTATCGAAGCTTTTCTGCCCCCTTTTAGGTTGCTTTTCGGGTGTGCCCTTTGCTTTTTACAAACTCAATCAGAAAACAGGATATCCCTGTCGCCCCTGATAAGTAAACTAGATATATACTGAATAAGTCAGGAACACTGAGTGAATATTATGCTAGAGATAGTGGTCGAATGTGGCAAGTATGGGGACTAGACTTTACTCAAATGAAACATATACGTGTGGCTCTTTTTTTTTTTTTTCGGAAGAATCAGGTTGCAAGAAAGAAAGGAAACAATATTACATTTCGGATTCACAAGCCTTTTTCACTGAAATAATGCCTCATTACCAAAAATATCGTTACTTGGATCACACGAAAACTTCCTTTTTATCATTCATCATTGATCCAGCTAACGTTATATTCCCATACTTATGTATTTGAAGAATGGAGAAAACTAAGCTTCATTAATTGCGTTTTCTTGGTATAAGCTTTTACCTTGTAAGGTTGAATTTGGAGGTCTGCACAACAATATCTCTTACATTTATTGATTAAAATATAGTTATTTATAGATCATGTGACGGCATTTGTATATTGTTGTATTCTATACCCAAGGTGAATATATTCCCAGCCACCGATATTAACTCTGCTAAAGTAGAACCGACACAAAGGGGGATCATATCACGGCATACAGCCTAAGTGCTCTCGTCAACAGCTAACTTCCGATTCTCAGTAATTCGCTATAGCCGGTTATCAGGAGAAAAAAGTGATTATGATTCCCCATCAGAGTGCTCCTTTCACCTGTCAGTGGTCAAGATTATGAAAAGGAATATGTGTCAATTAAAAACAAGGAAACACAAGCGCGAAACAAAATTGTGAC
>JABSTQ010008989.1:0-29014 GCA_013358835.2 Ixodes persulcatus
TTTCACTCGCGGACGTTTGTGGCTGCCCATCGCCTGCCCACTAGGCCTAGTGCAGTGCCTCCTTTACTGATTCGATTCTCGTCAGTCCCTCGGAAAGAACGCTGGATGTCGTGTCATGGACGGCTGGGCACCCTTAGCCGCGAAGACCTCCACCCTAAAATCTTTTTTTAACGACAACTTGACTGAAAGCAACAGGAAGCTTTTTTTGAATGGCACGAACCAGAGGAAAGGAAAAGTGGTTCAAATTTGTATGGGTAAGACAAGGGAAATTTTTCGCTAAACAAACCCAGAGCTCTCCACTCCTCTGCATTACTAACACTGATGCACTGAAGCAAATAGTTTAGGCGTAGATGGCTAATTCTTTCCAGCTCAAAAACGTACAATGTTGCTTAGAAAGTTTCACTGCAAACGCTGGCACTTTCTTTACCTTGTTTCATGTCAACATACTGAGCATTCATTAACACTGGGATGCATTTCAGCTGGTCCTTAACCCTGTACTTTCTTTAGCGGACGGTTTTGTACTAACGGAGATTAATATTCATAATGAAGATGTATGCCTAGTCTCACTACCGGGCTTCAAAAGAACCTTCTTTACTCGGGATAAGAAGCACGGTGGCGGTATCGCTGTTTTCTTAAAAGAAAGCTTATTTTTTTCGGAGGTGCCCTTTTCGGTTCGCTCATCGGGGTCAATCGCACTGTGAATACTCACTTCACCTTATGACCTCTATTTACTCACAGTCTATAGAGCGCCTTCTGATAAACTTTCTGACTTCCTTCTCGACCTCCGCGAATACTTGCACGCGTTGCCGGATAGCGCTTCCATTTGCCAAACAGGAGACTTCAACAACGACCTACTGAAACCATCGAGGGCACAGGTGTGCGAGTACCTTATTATTTTAGCAGATCATGGAATCGAACCTGCAATTCAGGCCGCCGCAAGGGAGGAACACGTAGTAGACATTCTTGCAATTTCGTCAATTGACCGTTTCAATTTAAAAGCACCATCAGCAGCAACGAAAACCGCAGTTTATCGCTAAAGATTTCGGACCACTACTTTGTGGCTTGTCACCTAGTATTCCCCGCCGACCGGCCTTTAGGAGATCAAAACAAAGAGCGTAGGGTTGAAATAGTTGATCGTCATAGGTTCGACAACTGTATTTCAGCATGGCATAGTTTTCAAAGATCTACAACACAATCCAACCTATGTCCCCGCTTTGTTCAGCTGTTGAAGCAGTTCTCTGAAGCCTCAAAGAAAACAATCGTAATCGAACAAAGAAAATCCAGTATCCTCTGGTTAAACAATGAGATCTTTCTGGTATTAAACTTAAATAAATAGCCTGGGAACGGTGCCGTCGGTCGCTTCATAACTCGAGCTTATTATCTGAATCCAGAAGAATTCGGAACAAAGTGAGTGCACTTATTCGCTCGGCCAAGCGGCTTTACGTTTAGAAACAGTTCTCCGAATCTCGATCGAATCCAGTTAAATCCTGGTCGTTGATTAACGAATTGCGTGGTGTTGGTTCTCCTCGGTCACAAGCGAACGCTTGTGATGGTGCGTTTGGGACCAATCCCCTTCTACGGCCAATAGATTCAATATTTTGTTTGTCTCGTTCTCAACAAGCAAGTACATCATAACCTCCTCTCCACAACTCAAACTCAAACTCCGCGTTTCTCTCTCAAATGATTATTCAAGACTTGGAATCCATAGTACTAAGTCTGAAACCTAATAAATCAGCAGGATACGACGATATTAGCGGCGAGATGTTTCGGTGGCGCCCTCGTTCGGTTACCTTTGGTGACGTCATTGCCTTGTGAACAACAAGTTTGATGGTGTTTGTAATGGGCACGGTGGAAGCCTGAAATCATAGCGCTCTTAAAGCGACACTGCCAACACCGTCAAAATTGAAGTTCTTAGATTCCTCTTATATCCGCGTTGAGACATCCTTTGCTGACGTCATAGTCAGCATTCGGCCAATTGTTGTGGGCCGACCACAGGGACGCTTTCGATCGCTCACCTCGCCAATACGCGTTAGTGATATCCGTAGAAACCACAGACACATTCAAGATACACTCCTCCTTATTTTCAACGAGACAATCGAGTCGGGTAACATACCCATCGAATTTAAAACTGCTATTTTTAAGCCTTTATTCAAAAGCGGCCAACGCGGTCGGGTTGAGAGATATCGCCCAATATCTGTTCTACCATGCCTTGCGAAAATATTATAAAAAATTATTTATCGATCCATGTCATCCTTCGTAGAAAAGTACAGCATGATATCCCCATCCCAATACCGGTTCGTTCCTGGACGAGGAACACAACCACTTTTGGAATCACTTTCGGACTACATAAATTTAGGGTCCGAACATAATTTATTTATTTGTGCCTGCTTTTTAGATGTAGCAAAAACACTTGATACTGTTAGCCATTCTATCTTAATAGAGAAACTTTCGGCTGTTGGTTTTTGGTGCCCCTTTTTAATTTTGTTGAAAACGTTTTTAAAATATCGTTCACAGCTGGTTACAATTGACGGAATTTGCAGCGCAAAAGTCTCCTTAAAATCAGGTGTACCTCAGGGTTCGGTTCTTTCACCTATTTTATTTAATATTTATGTCAATGATATGTCCATTTCTGTATCTAACTGTACGCTCTTTCAGTACGCAGATGACACTCTTTTGCTTACAAGCCGTCTTTGTTATTCTAGAGCAATGGACATGCTCCAGATCTGCTCCATAGATCTGATGGACTGGTTTTCTAATAACCTTATTGACATTAATGTGTCCAAAACAAAATTGGTACGCTTCCGCAACCCCCTCAAAACTACGATGCTGAGCTACCCTCTTTTCCTTCCTACATCAAACTGCCACACATGCCAATGTACCCCCATCCCTTACTCTGACGCTGTCAAGTATCTTGGCATTATTTTTGACTCAGGCCTTTTATGGAATTCCCATCTGGCAAAAATATGTTCCAAGTTAAGGAGCGTTTCCTGCTTGCTGTTCAACATAAAGACATTCCTACCTCTTTGTCTTCGAAAACTCATACCCCACTCACTAGCGTATAACACACTCCACTACAGCATTACTACTTTTGGCAAATGCTATGGTTTATGACGCACAAAAATAAATAGCACCTTAAGAGGAATGCTGCGTAATGTTCATTACAAACCCATGTCTTCCAATCTCGAAGTTTTTCAGGTTTCGAATATACACAACTTTCAATCTTTGTTCCTGGAAACGGTCGTACTGAGTCACTATTGGAACGATGAATATAAAACAGCCCGGCCAAATGTGGGTAATCTAAGAACGGTTCCACGATTCCTCGTTTTGTTTGTTAAACCCGGTATGGCAAGAACTTGCGTTAGTTCTATGTGCCTCAAGTTTTTAACACCTTACCCGCTGGTGTTTGTGAGTTTTCTTCAAATAAAAAGCTTAAGAATACGCTTGGTGATCTCACATTCACTGACGATGGTTGTTAACTTTAATTAATTCTTTCTGACATTCTTTGGAATGCCTCGAATACCTCGCGTTGTCTGTGAGTGTTTTTTAAGGACTACTGTCCTCTTGTGTTTTTGTTTGTTTATTATTTTTTATGTTCACTTGGAATGAAACTGATTGGTCTGTGTTTTGAATGTGCGACTTTATATGATAGTCACTCGAATGGTGGTTCATAAACCTTGATTTTTTGGTGCCTGTTTTTTTTTTTAATACATTCTTGGAGATTAGCGATGACTTTCTCGTGATATCGATTTTTGCTTTTTTTGGGGTATTTTGTGCTCGAAATGAGTACTTCTGTCATCCCGCACGTTAGCACGAACTGCAACATGACTTTATGAGCACAAGTCCTTTTCCCTGATGAGTGCTTACGGTTCTCTGTTTGGATTGTTCCTACCTACCTTGGACATCTCAAGTTTATCCAATTTCGAGAGCCTTCGGCTCCAACTTGAGCCACGCCTAAGACTTCGTCAACAGTGCACTGCTTACTCGACCATTTGTTTTCTGCAATGATCGTGGCATTCCACTATACTCCGTATCACCTTATGTTGTACGGCAGCGGAGGCTAGAAGCGCGAGCTCATAGCGTTGGTAGCTGCCCTTAATGCACGAGAGCTTGTGCCTCCGAGATCTGCCCTAGAGCAAGGAGCTCGCGCTTGTGGCCTTTTCTGCGGTACATCATAAGGTGAAACAGAGTATAGCCGACTTATGTATGCGTCTGTGTTTTCTTCTTTTTTATTTATTTTATGATTTCTTATTTATTTATTTTTATTACCAGTCTATCGCTTGAAGTAGAACAGCCTTAAAGCTTATCTTATATCTGTTTTTTGCGTGATTTGTTTTTAATTATTATTATGTGCCAACAAAGGAAGTCATCTACATCCTCCGTGTCGCAACTGGACAAGATTTTCTGCTACTTTCAATGGTGAAAAGTGACGCTAGTGCCTGTGTATTTGTTTTTCTATAATTTTTCGTGACTCAAAAAAGATTTTTTTTCAGCGTTAGTCTGCAATTGGAACTGCTGTAAGAAATTGGTGATAATTCAGGTTTTCTTTTTTATCTAGAACTGATTTTTAAATTTTGCGCAATTATATAGCTGGTTTTGGCACATAAGCCCATGATGGCTTTGGTGAACCTGCACAGTGCCTTGAATATGCTCTTCCTTCACAAATAAATTATTATTATTATGAATATTATTATTATTAATATTATTATTATTACTATTATTATTATTATTATTATTATTATTATTATTATTATTATTATTATTATTATTATTATTATTATTATCAACTCAGCTTCATAGCCCGAAAGATGCTCGTTCACAGCAAGATAACGGTACTTAAAAATTTATCTCCATTTTTAAGTACCGTTATCTTGCTGTGAACGAGCATCTTTCGGGCTATGAAGCTGAGTTGAGGCGAGCAAACATACTGAGCCTTTGCCAGCGCCGCGAAAAGGCTGACATTTTGTTTCTGTACAAGGTCTTACACGGACTGATTGACTCCTCGACGCTTTTGTCTGCTTTGAATTTGAGAGTTCCACGTGTGAATGCAAGACTCAGATCACCTTTCTATACGACCAATAACCTTAACAAGCAATGCCCCCTCGTTAGGTCGTCAGAACTGTACAACGTGCATACGGAGAAATTAGATATTTTTGACTCCTGCTTTCAGGCGTTTCACCTCTCGCTTCGAACATTGTTCTAGTTCGATGTGAGCTGACCTCACAAATTATAGACTTTATATTCTCTTGCTTGTTCTAAGCTTCCGCATCGTGGCGTCGTCAATCCAGTTTTCAATCCAGTTTTTGATCAACGTTTGTTCCCAATTTTTTTTTTTGTTGCTTCATCGTCGAAATGTCTACGATCGGAATTCAGTGTTCATCTTCGTAGTCATTCCTATTTGAATGTGTTCAACCTTAGTCTTTTCCTCTTAATTTCTCAATCGATGCCTGCCATCCACTTTGGGCGATGTACGACTGCGCGTTGCGCGAGCTCCTGTGCGTTGCCAATTTGTGCTATGCATTGAAGTCTTCCCTTTCCTGTGTGTATTTAAATGTTTCGCTTCTTGTGTTACGTATCTTGTGTAATATTTTGTGTTTTATTTTGTAGTTGTGGTGCGCCAGCACAAAGACCGTCAGGTCGTTCCTGGGCACCAAATAAATATTGATTGATTGATTATTATTACATTTATTAATGTATGGAGAAATGTATCTTGTTTATTGTATAATACCAGGTGTCTAATACCTAATTCAACGAAAAAGACAATAGCTCACGCTTTAGCATACTGTGTTTGGCGTTTCGGAATAACTATTTTTGGTCATAGTCCAGGATGATGAGGTAAACGAACTGACTCAATCTTAAAAGGAATATTTATAAGCAGTGTCTATGGTTCAATATCGCAAACTGAAGACGAGATTATAGCAACCTTGGGCTTGCCATTGTTAAACTCTTCATTTGTTCAAACCGTTGTAGTGAAACACTTCTGGTGTGATAATTTCAAAGTACCCCATGTTGTCTCTAGATCGCTTCGCCACACTGAGGCTATGAAATGGCCTTTGTTTGACAAAGTGCGGGAAAAATATTCGGAATTCCTATGTTCCTTCTATATTCAAAAACCTACCCGACAATGTTTGCACTGTAGACTCACTAAAAAAAGCTTAAAGGGACCATGAAACGATTCTGAAATCGAATTTCATCCGCCGCAGTCGTAAAAGGTGTGAAAAGAAACACAAAAACACAAAAATAGGGAGCCAAAAAAACCTCTTCGCTATAGAACTTTTAAAAGAAAACTGGACTCTTTTGCGCCTTCTTTCCTTCGAAAGCTCTCTGCCTTTTCACTGCGATGCATCCGCGGAATCGCAGCACGTCAGCCGAATCCACGTCGCCTATTGGGTAAGAGCCTACCTCACCAGCACCGCGATCATAAACAATAAATAACCGGCGAATGTTTTCTAAAAGTTTTGTTAAAAAATATTCAGATGCACATTTTGTAGCATAATTAGAGATGTGATGAAAATTGCCAAATTTGATAATGCTGAGAGCCAAGCGCCATCTATCGTGTGGTAAACGAAGCAAGAAAAAGACCCTACTGCGCCTGCTGCGCAAAAGGGCCGACGCGTCGTTGGTCGCGACGACCAACGAACGTTTATTTTTCTACGTGTTCTTCTCGCGCGTCCCGACTTCACGCAGCAAGAAAAAAGTACTTGAAACAGACCACGACGTACAAGAACGCTGGATCCACAAACACCCGAGAAAAGCTGCAACGGCCACGAATCCACCGACCCCGACCAAGCGAGCGGGCAGAATATAGGCCTAACAGGCACTCCGACTCGGCCCAGCGTTGCTTCGACGGTACTTGGCCAAGACCGTCGGCCCACGACCGGCTGGCGTGCTGAATGGAATATGCCCGTGCGACCCTTGTGGACCCTTCCCGTATTATAGTGCCGCGCGCAGGGCCGAGAAAGCAATGCTCGGTCACGGACCTCTAGAAAGTTCTCGTTTATTCTTGTTCCGGACGTAACTTCTATCATTTATTCCTGCTTTTGTTGTTCTAGAAAGTGCTTGTTCATCCTCGCCCCGAGAGCGCTACGCTCGAACCTTCTCCGCCGAATCTTCGAGATAGTGACTCACTCTAGATAAGAGGCCGCCCGCGACCTTGTCGAGTCAGTTTCGCCTCAGCGTTCAATCTTGCTGCTTCGCCGCCTTCGACGCCCGCGACGCTCTGTTGTTATCTTTCTTTTTCCTTTTATTTATGGGCACAAGTTCGCCCCATTAAACGTTCAGTTTACTCAGTCATTCGCCGCCTCATCACTTGTCATTCGTGACATTTTGGTGGAGGTGCGGGGTACCGCATGTCCTTGCAGCGCACCCCTCCAAGTTCCCGAAGTGCAAGTCCGATCCCAAGCTCCGGAGGACCCGACGAAGACCAAATCGGGACCCGATCAAGTCGCCGCATCCAAGGCCTACCGCCGGAACACGGACTTCTGCCACCCACGACCAAGCCGAAGAAGACGACGATGGCCAACCAGGCGCAGACCCCGGCCGCGTCTGCCGTCGTATATTTGCCGGTCGCACCCAGAACTCCAACGCCTTTTCACGGAGACGTCAACGAGGACATTGAAGACTGGCTCCTGCAGTACGACCGAGTGGCCCGCCACAACGGATGGACTGATGAGCAACGCCTCCAGAACATCTACTTCTCATTGGAGGGAACAGCAAGGCAGTGGTATAAAAATCACGAAGTCGCCTTGACCACGTGGGAAGTTTGTAAGAACGAGTTGAAGAAAACATTTGTCAGTCAACACCGACGTGAGCGTGCCGAAGACCTGCTTCGAGGGAGGAACCAGGGACCCAAGGAAAGCGTGACATCTTTCACTGAAGACGTCCTCCGCCTGTTTGCCCGCGCCGACCCGCGGGCTACAGATGAAAAGAAGCTGCGGGTACTTATGCGAGGTGTCAGGGATGACATTTTCGGCGGCCTTGTCCGCAATCCGCCGTCAACAGTGGAAAGCTTCATCTCGGAGGCAACCAACCTCGAAAGGGCGCTTCCCGCAAGGGCGAACAATTACCAGCGGTATAATGGCGCCAGCGTGATTCCACCATCTACCTGCAGCACCAATTCCGGCAACTCTGACCTCTCTGCGATCCGTGAGATGGTCAGAGACATTGTACGCGAAGAGCTTAGGAAGTTGGTGCCGGCAGCAGAACGACCAGCTGCGCTCTCACTCACCGAGCTCGTAAAAGAAGAAGTGCAGCGGGCCTTTCAACCGGAGTCTCCTGTCGACATCGCTGAACCAGAAGAACCGATGGTAACCTACGCTTCAGTGGCACGATGACCACCACCGGCTGCTCGCCTGTACACGTCGCCACCTCGACGAGACGCCCCATCGCCACACTACCTCCGACGACAAGAAGAACGGGTCTCGTACGTCCGTCCGGAGCAGCCGCACCCAGAAAACCAGACGTGTGGAGGACACCCGACCGACGCCCTCTGTGCTTCCACTGCGGGGAAGCAGACCACACCTACCGCCGATGCCCATACCGACGACTCGGGCTGCGCGGGTTCCACCCGAACGATCCGCGCCCACGTTATGGTGAACGCCCTCGGGAAATCGACGAGTACCTGCGACGACCTCAGTCCCCCGAGCCTGCGTCCCGCCGAGAGTTCCGGTCGCCCTCGCCACGACGTCCAGCTTCCCCGATGCACCTACCCCGACGTGAAAGCCTGTCACCCCTCGCTCCTAGCCGGGGAAACTAGGCGCGGCAACCCCTGGAGGTGGTGTTGCCGAAGATGACCGACGCAAACATCCTCCACGAACGTCGGAGGGCCCCCACTCTAACGACGCCGCACGTAAAAACGACGCTCCTGCGACGGTAAAGAATAATCTAAACGTCGTTATCGACGGCCACGACGCGTCGGCTCTCGTCGACACCGGAGCAGACTACTCCGTCCTGAGTGGGAGGCTTTCCCGACGTCTTCGGAAAGTGACGACGCCATGGGATGGTCCACAGATACGAACTGCCGGTGGGCACCTCATCACACCAGTCGGGAGGTGCACCGCTCGCGTCGAGATTCACGGTGAGACATGTCCGATGAAGTTCGTCGTTCTACGAGACTGTGCAAGAGACGTTATACACGGCATGGACTTTCTCTGCGAATACGGCGCCGTCATCGACCTGGAAGCCAAACAGCTGACACTGCGGAAACCTGTTACGACGTCCGGGGATCAGGAAACAAACGCCGGCCGCCTCAGCCACAGCACGTGTACTGTCCCAGCACGTGAACTTGCCACCGCGCACGAGTGTGCTGGTTCCCGTCGGAACCGAAACAGAATTCTGCGGAGACGCCCTGCTGGAAGGTAATGTTCAGCTGCTCCTAAGCAGAGGGATCGGTTTCGCCAGAGGCGTAATGAAGCTCCAAGATGGACGCACCGCAGTCCTTGTAACGAACTTCCGACAAGAGGCTCAGCACCTTACAAAGGGTACCACCGTGGGACACATCGAGGAGCTTCAGGACTCAGCCGCAATCGCCGGGATATCTGAAGACTCCCCTTCGTCGCAACGCGAAACAGTGTCCTCCTCTGAGCTCGACGTCGACCCAGCCCTCCCCCTTTCCCACCGACAACAGCTGACTGACCTCCTCGCCGAGTTCTGTGAGTGCTTTGCCACGTCATCGAAGGTGCGCCAGACGACGATTGCAAAGCATCGAATAGTTACTGATGACGACGCCCTGCCTGTACATCGAACCAAAATGTCACGAATGACAAGTGATGAGGCGGCGAATGACTGAGTAAACTGAACGTTTAATGGGGCGAACTTGTGCCCATAAATAAAAGGAAAAAGAAAGATAACAACAGAGCGTCGCGGGCGTCGAAGGCGGCGAAGCAGCAAGATTTTACGCTGAGGCGAAACTGACTCGACAAGGTCGCGGGCGGCCTCTTATCAAGAGTGAGTCACTATCTCGAAGATTCGGCGGAGAAGGTTCGAGCGTAGCGCTCTCGGGGCGAGGATGAACAAGCACTTTCTAGAACAACAAAAGCAGGAATAAATGATAGAAGTTACGTCCGGAACAAGAATAAACGAGAACTTTCTAGAGGTCCGTGACCGAGCATTGCTTTCTCGGCCCTGCGCGCGGCAATAGTTTGATCGCTGACCTCAATTTTAGATTAAAAGGTAAGGTCAATCTCTTTCCCAGAGGGACTCTCGTCAATTCTATCTTCTTGTTTTGTGTGATATAGAGCTCGAATATACGCCGTATGGATCACCTTCGTAACACGGTATGTACACTTTGTTATTAGTACACTCTTAAAAAAAAGGTCGTTATACATACTAACCATAGGTTAGTAACTGCTTGTCACATATGTTACTAACCTCTTAGTAACTGCAGTTAGTAACGGGAGTGTTAGTAACAGTTACTAACCAAAGAAGCTAGTAACGGGAACTGACCTCATCCGCGAAACCTAGTAGGAACTACTAGCTAGTACGCTAAAAACTGGCTCACATTCTTTAGCAAGCCATCAGCAAGAAAAAAAACAGCACAACATAATTAGTTCTTGAACATTTATTCAGCACGCATTCAACACTGAACACTTATTCAGCACATATTTACTAGACATCATTCAACATGCTTCAAAACGTTCTCGATGGCAGAAATTGCCCGTATCACCAATGGTGTCTGCAGTGCGCTTGGAAGTCCGCAGAAGTACTCGAGGAGCGCCAACGTGTTCTTGTTCTGGCTTGAGTGCTTGATGTTGAAAATCCAATAAATCTCCATGACGGTTGTGACACCAGCTATAATGTCGACGACCTCAACATTCAGGCCTTCAAACACGGCAAATATATCTTTGGCCTCGTGTGCCTTTGAGCCCTCAAAACGAAGGGCAGGGTAGATGTCCTGTAACGTTTGTATTTATGAAAATCAGCCCAGTTGCGACGACCTAGACCGCGAAAAAGTAAAGAGGGTATTCCTTACCGGTCCTTTTAGAAATCTCGGCTGTTCCTTTAGCAGCATGGGTAATAACTGTAACATGCCAACTGCAAAGCAATCTGTTGCAAGGAAATTTCAATTAGGACGAGCAACAGCATGGTTAGAGCATTGTTAAAACAATACTAGGCAATCCAAGGAGGAGGTTTTTAACACATACACTTCCTGGCATCTCCTTCCAGTTTTTCGAGGTCTGCTTCCAGCTCGTGCACTGTTTCCTTCGCGCAGCGGCGAGACTTCACCAGGTAGAGGCATCTCTCCCCGTACTTGTTAATGAATGCCAGCAACTTTGATTCCAAATCTACGCCTGTGATGGCAATGAACTCCTGGTGCAGCTAAAATTATGGGAATAGCATTTGTATGAAATTATTGCCCTAGAAAACGTAATACCATTATAGCAATACAATTTAAATAGAAACGGACTTTATAGCATTCGAGTAAAGAGTTAATTAAGAAAGTTATAAAATCTTGTGCGCATACATTGTATGTGGAAGCATTACAAGTACTAGCCCCATGCTCTGCTCACCATTTCAGCGTTTGCTAAGGCTGGGTACTTTTTCAGTACATCAGCTGTTGATGGCTGCGTCTCCATAATCCATTTTCTTCTCGAAGAGCGAGTCTTCTTCATAGAATCTCCGAGCTTCCGTAGGTCAGGAGAACGTCGTTTCATCTCCCTCGCCATGAAGTCAACATGTCCGTTTATGACGGATTCGTCGAGTTCGACATCTGTGTCTAGTGGGACATTTGCAGTCTAACAGGAAAGAAACACCGCCAATAACATCAAGAAGCTCTCGTACTAGCTGGCACTGGTTTGCGCACTGAACTTCAGGTGACGACCTAGTTTGTTTTGATTCTAAGAAAATGTTATTAAAATATTCCTTAAGCAGTACCCAATCAAAATGAGGCCAGTGCATGCTGCAGTGTTGCCATCCCACTCCATAAATACTTGCTTTCTCATAATAAGCTATTGTATACCCGCAATGTTAAGCCCTTAGAAATTATGCTTTCAAAACAAACGTCTCTGGGGACTTATAGCAAATAAGGCTTCCTGGTCCAAGCAGATAAAAAAATTTTAACTGCTCTAAAATGCTGAGATTGTGACTCACCTTACGACACTGTCTTTTAGTAGCCGCACTGTCCTGAACGTTTTTTTGCTTGCCGAATTTCTCCCTTGCCGCTTGTACAGCAGGCACTCTGTCCAGAGTCTTTCTCACATTTCCCAACTTATATTTAAAAGACACTTTCCATGAGTCCTGTGAATAAATATTTTCCCCTTGTTAAAATTGTGTGGTAACACAGTTTAGGACTATGGCTAAAGTGCACGCTGCACAGAAAGGCAATCTAGGACAAAAACAGGCATATTTACATGTGTTTCCTTTCAGTACCTGCCCCGTAACTGTAACTGTGTTTGTGCTCACCCAGCCTGTGCCAATTGTGTCTCTTAGCACGGGATACTCCTGCACGAGGGCCTTTGCAGCCGTCTCGTAAAGTCCTCCTGGATAGCTGTGGGCATACCAAAAACTCAGCATCTATTAAACGAGAGACATGAGAATGCGGGCGCCCACTTACCAGTTGATTGTCAGCAAATGGCTTGTTACCCAGGAAACTATCCTAGATTTCGTACGACTGGGCACTTTTCCCAGTTCAGCATTGTCAATAGCAACCTTGACATCCAATGGTACAGGAGGCAGCCTGTAATCACTTTTATTGGAAGCAGGCTGCTGACCGTCAGGCAGGCTGCTGCCAGGAACCACTCTCACCATCTCTCCCTCATTTGTGCTAAAAACAGAATAGATGCAGAAGCCGGTGCCACACCAGATTTGACTGGGCCCCATGTTTGCAACTCACCCACTTACCTGCGTTTGAGTGGCAAGTTTCCTTCGTCACCGGTACTTTCATCACCAACCAGCCTAATTCTGTCCCCATCACAAAAGATGTGGTCGTCTGACGTGTCCACATATGCATCAAATCGAGCATTGTAGACCTGAAAGGAATGCAGATGTTTAGGACCACGCATATTTAACGTGATTAGCAATAGAGCCCCTTAAACAATATACTACGCGGGATATAACTAGCTATTTTAACCAAGGGCTCGTATCTGTAACCCACTGCAAGGCCACCTCACGAACGTCTGTAGTACTGGTGAAGCCACTGGCGCGAGAGCGTATTAGCCCCGTGCGCGACCGAAAGCGTCGCTGTGGTCGGCCTTCCACGATTGGCCGAACGCTGACTATGACGTCGGAAAGGGGATTTTCATCGACGGAAATAAGAGGAATGAAAGAACTTTAATTTTGACGGTGTTGGCAGTGTTCCTTTAAGAGCGCAATGATTTCAAGCTTCCACCATGCTAATAACAAACACCATCTAACTTGTTGTTTGCAAGGTAATGACGTCACAAAGGGGAACCACAGGAGGGCGCCACCAAAACTTCTCGCCGCTAATAGTTCTGTAAGATGCATTGTTTGTACAGGCACCCGCGCATAGAAGGTGCTTTCTAAAGCAACGCATTCGCGTCCGTGCCTTCGTCAGCACTCCAGAAGTTTCGTTTCATCTTATGTGCGAGCGAAGGCAATGCTATAGACGCGCGAGCCCTGCGCTCTGTACGTTCCTTCTTTGCACGCGCGCTCGTGCAGTTCATGTATTTCTTGAAGATACACGCTTGCACTTATATCCTCGCCTTTGCTCGCACATGACATGAAACGAAGTATTAGCCCCGTGCGCGACCGAAAGCGTCGCTGTGGTCGGCCTTCCACGATTGGCCGAACACTGACTGTGACGTCGGAAAGGGGATTTATCATCGACGGAAATAAGAGGAATGAAAGAACTTTAATTTTGACGGTGTTGGCAGTGTTTCTTTGAGAGCGCAATGATTTCAAGCTTCCATCATGCTAATAACAAACACCATCGAACTTGTTGTTTGCAAGGTAATGACGTCACGAGGGGGAACCACAGGAGGGCGACACCAAAACTTCTCGCCGCTAATAGCACCCGATGCCGACAGCACGCGCTCACGGGAAAATACAAAGAAATAGGAGGAAACAAAATGCCCCCGTAGCGCAGGTAAAGCTACGAGCTCGAGCCGAAAGACGCTCCCTCACACTTTCAAAACACCCATTGACGCGCTCCAAAGGAGCGAGTCCCTCGTGTAGGGTGCCTCAATGTCCTTCTGTTTAGGGTAGAGTGCCTCAATGTCCTTCTGTTTAGGGTGATGCCATCGTTTGAAGTACCTGATGCCGACAGCACGCGCTCACAGGAAAAATACAAAGAAATCGCAGGAAACAAAATGTCGCAGTAGCAGAGTCAGCGCCAAGAGCGCGTGCAGGGACACGCTCTTTCACACGCTTTAGAACAAAAAATAAAAATAAGCGTTCGAAACAAAATGGCCAGATGTGATCACCCCAAGCAACGCGCACATGAATGCACCCTAGTTTAGGGTGATGCCATCGTTTGTAGCACCCGATGCCGACAGCACGCGCACACAGGGTAAATACAAAGAAATCGCAGGAAACAAAATGTGGCCGTAGAACAGTCAGCGCCACGAGCGCGTGCAGGGACACGCTCTTTCACGCGCTTCAGAACAAAAAATAAGCGTTCGATACAGAATGGCCAGATGTCATCACCCTAAGCAAAGCGCACATGAAGGCACCCTACCCTCGTGTACACGGTGGATTCGCGTATTTCATGATCGTGGGTGCACAAAACTCGTCAGGCGCTTTTTGAAGCATAAAACGACGCCGTCGAAACTTTTGATCACAATGGGGAACATTTTGATCACAATGGGGAACAGCATTCAATTTCGTGCTCTCCGTTTTCGCAACGAACTCAGTGCGCAAAACGTTTAACACCAAAACTCGTTTATCAAGCTAATCTGGAAAAATGAGAAGAACTTACCTCCATCCGGCCGGACAGCACAGCATCGCAAAGATCTGTCGCCATCAAGGCGCATACCACATCCGCTTTGTTTTGACCGTTGACATAAATAATCTTCTTACGGTCTTTCCACGTCACTAAGCATTGGATTGGCGGCGACGACATGGCTGCCGAACACGTGCGCCCGCAGAAAACTAAAGAAAACGGTGTGGGAGCTCCACAGCACGTAGGACGGGGGGCCCCTTCTGACGCCACGGGCTACGCACGGCGCGAGCGGATCCGAGTTACTCCGGCCAGCTCCGACTGGTCATGTCACGCGACAACGCAGCTATAGCAACGTTCGACGCGAGTATATTTTCGAATGCCAGGGTTCAAAACGTTTACTCCGGCGTGGGATCGAGTAAATTTTGAACACGGCCCTGAAGAAAAAGAGAATAAGGATGAATGAATAGATAAATGCTGACGCTACTCTTTATAACGGGCGGTACTTTGCGCCACCTAGCCTAGAATTACTTCGCCTCCCCCCTCCGCGGCAAGGAAACAAAGAAAGAAACTACACAATTCGTTAACTGCCTCTACATCCTTGGAGCTGTCACCGGGCAGGTGAAGTAACTACCTTGAGGAACTTTTAAAATTGGGCAAAAATAAAAAAGAGCAAAGGTTAAAGGTAAAGCTGTGAGGTTTCGTTTTCAAGGAAAATAGTGTGCGCCACCTATTTAAAAATGCGTTCTGAGCATTTTTGTTGCAGCTTTTTGCAAGGAAATAAAAGAGCACTGCATAATTTCTTGAAAATAGTAGCAAGAGGAAAACTATATTTCGATGCGATTCAACAACTTTTTGTAGTTTTTTGACGTTATACCAGTTGTAGGTATCGTACCATAAGCACAAAGGCAACACTGTATTGTTCGCCTACGGATTTGGGCTGCTGCGTTGCCCGCCCCACGTTGCTGCGACGGCGACGCTGCGTTCATTGTCTGGCATGTATGGTCTTGGCGGGAGCTGATTGCCGCAAGTAGCGTGAGCAAACATGGTGCATACGTGCCCACGCTGTTCGTTTTCGTCCACGAAGTTTTGCAAGGTCGTTTGGCACCTCAGAGACCATCGCCACGATAGTAATTTCTCAATTATGTGCGGTGTGGACGGGTGTGCAAGGACCTATAGGGAGTTCGAATCGTACCGGAGGCATATTTATCGAGCACACAGAAGCTATATGGATCTCGGTACGCCTGAGGAGACACACGACATCGAATTAGGTGACCTTGAGGAACTACCAGCGGGCGTCACGGCGTGCGCCACTGCGATGCAAGACAGTGCTTGCAACGACACTGAATCGTTTTCTTCAGGCCCCCCTCTGAACGGTACCAGCGACGGACACGATGCGACTTGCATTCCTGGCGTTCATGTTGCTAGTACGGTGCACGACCTCACTCTGAAAATGAAGAAACAGTTGTGTTTGCTTTTTTTTCGTGTAGCTGAGGTGCACAAGTTGCCGCACTCTACAACGGAGAGCGTCTTCAACGACTTCAAGGTGACCTTTCTTGACATGATTCGCGCGTTCGCAGCCCAGATTCAACAAAACATCACCCTTGAGTCGGCAGGCAACGAGTTGCGCGTGTTGCTTGCTTGTGACTTCCTGGATGAGATTTTTCAAGCTGCAGGGAGCAAGTACCAGAGAGACCACTTCGCCAAGCAACACCTGCCGTACGTGAAGCCCGAGGAACACGTGCTTGATGTCGGCGACACATTCCAGTACGTGCCCATAACTGGTGTATTGCGGAACCTAATGCTGTCCGAGAGCTTCTGCAACCACCTTGACCACGACTTGACAGCTGGGCAGTCATCACCACTTCTGCGAAGCTTTCGTGATGGGTTAGTGTACAAGGAAACACTGTCTGCACTTTTGCAGGACGGGTGCCAGTACACCCTGTTTCTTGTGCTGTATAGTGATGAGGTAGAGATTGTTAACCCTTTAGGGTCGAAACGTGGAGTTCACAAAATCCTCGTTGTGTACTTCAGTGTGATAAACATCCACGCCCGATACAGGTCGCAGCTTCGCGCCATCCATGTAGCACTTGTTGTGCTGTACAAGCTTGTTGACAAGCATGGAATCGATGCAATTTTGAAACCGCTTGTTGCTGATGTGTCAGCTTTGAGAACGACTGGTTTCACAGTGCAGAAGGGTGCAGCTACTCTAAAAGTCACAGCAATTCTTGTTGCTTTCTGTGGCGATAACCTTTCTATGAATAGGCTGGGCGGATTCACCTGTTGTTTCAACAGAGGACATCCGTGTCGATTTTGTACTATACCGTACTCAAAGCTTAGCACTATTTTTCATGAAATTGACGTGCAAGTCCGAAATAAGACTTTGCACTTAAGCCACGTCGAAAGTGCAAAGGTGAATCAGCCTCTAAGTACAGCACTTTATGGGGTAAAAAGTGAGTCTCCCCTTTTAGGTATTGGGTACTTTGATGTGACACTACAGCTTCCCGCCGACTTGATGCATGACTTACTTGAAGGATCCATACCTCACGTGCTCATAGAGGTGTTGCGCGGCCTCATCAGCAGTAATGTGATCAAGTACTCGGATCTCGATAGCATCACAACGTTCAGTTTCGGTACACAAGATAAAAAGAACAAGCCTGAGGCAATGGGCAAATGTTGTCTAAATGGGCAAAGTGCCTACAAGGGTACTGCGTCTCAGAAGTGGTGTCTCTTCAGGTTTTTTTCGCTCATGTTCGGAGACATTGTTCCAGTGAAGAATGAGCACTGGGAAGTGTACCTGCTGCTGAGGAGGATTGTAGACATGACATTTGCTGACGAGATTCCACGTGACCACCTTGCGTGTCTGCAAGATGAAATTCGGTATTTCTTGACTGCCTTTGCCACACTTTACCCAGGCAAAATGATCCCAAAGCTCCATTTTTTGGTGCATTATCCAAGGCTAATTAACGAACTTGGTCCATTGAAGCAATACTGGTGCATGCGCTACGAAGGCAAGCACCAGTATGTTAAGACGATAGCTTCACGCAATCAGAACTTCAAGAACATATGCAAGTCAATTGCAGAACGACACCAGTTGCTACAAAGCTTTGAGCTCTCCAACTTTGAGTTGGACGGTGGTATTCAGACAACGAAGTCCAGGCCTGTGAAGCAAGAAGACTTGGCCCCATGTGTGCATGGAGTCTTTTCAGTTGGTGTGCCTGTGTGGGAAGTTGCTTCTGCCACTGTGGAACACTCAACATACAAAGACTTGGACGTTGTCATCCTAGAGAAACTCCAGTTTCCCATTTTTGGACAAATTGCAAGGCTGTATGTATATTGCGGTAGCCTGTTTTTACTTGTAAATGTGTTAAGGACTGTGACGTTTAACCGACACCGTTGGTCGTATGTTGTCTGCAAGACAGAAGAGCAAAAACTTGTAAGACCCACGAACCTCGCATCACCCCAGGTTCTTGACCTCTATTTTGAATCCGAGCTGGTGCTAAGGCCTGAAATAATGATTGCTGAGTGAATTGACAGCACTCACTAGTGATGACTCAGTAGACATGACATCTACGCGTCATTGAATAGGTTTAAATAAAAGGGTTTATCTTCATTGAGAACTGTATCCACTCCATTAGTGATTAGGTGATATTACTTATTATATTAATTACCACATTTTAGCTAAATAACCGTGTGGTCACTGTGGTACAGAAGCCGTCACTTCGTGTCCTCCTAGCCCATTAAACAGGTAATGGCAGCAACATAAATGTAAAAACCAAATCAAATTTTTAGATACATTTCGTTCAGCTATAAAAATAACATTCAATTTAAAGCTTAAAAATTAACTTCTCCAAAGGCTTATTCTAGTTGGGCTCAAGTGACGTCGAGATAATTTCAGCTAGTAAAGTACAGCAGCTTTGCCACTCTGGCTAGTAACGACGGTATTTACTACCTCCGGGATTTTTGAGGTAGTAAATAGTTCGTAGCGGTCAGAAGGAGGTAGTAACTGCTGTAGTTACTAACTTTTTACTAACTTTTTTTTAAGAGTGTATGCCATTTTTATTCTGACAGGACTGCACGCCGCTGTCGAGCTATAACAGTTCGTGGGAGCTACGTGCAATGCCAGTCCAACCTTCCTTTGCCGACTGTCAAGTATCTTGGCATTATTTTTGACTCAGGCCTTTTATGGAATTCCCATCTGGCAAAAATATGTTCCAAGTTAAGGAGCGTTTCCTGCTTGCTGTTCAACATAAAGACATTCCTACCTCTTTGTCTTCGAAAACTCATACCCCACTCACTAGCGTATAACACACTCCACTACAGCATTACTACTTTTGGCAAATGCTATGGTTTATGACGCACAAAAATAAATAGCACCTTAAGAGGAATGCTGCGTAATGTTCATTACAAACCCATGTCTTCCAATCTCGAAGTTTTTCAGGTTTCGAATATACACAACTTTCAATCTTTGTTCCTGGAAACGGTCGTACTGAGTCACTATTGGAACGATGAATATAAAACAGCCCGGCCAAATGTGGGTAATCTAAGAACGGTTCCACGATTCCTCGTTTTTGTTTGTTACACCCGGTATGGCAAGAACTTGCGTTAGTTCTATGTGCCTCAAGTTTTTAACACCTTACCCGCTGGTGTTTGTGAGTTTTCTTCAAATAAAAAGCTTAAGAATACGCTTGGTGATCTCACATTCACTGACGATGGTTTGTTAACTTTAATTAATTCTTTCTGACATTCTTTGGAATGCCTCGAATACCTCGCGTTGTCTGTGAGTGTTTTTTAAGGACTACTGTCCTCTTGTGTTTTTGTTTGTTTATTATTTTTTATGTTCACTTGGAATGAAACTGATTGGTTTGTGTTTTTAATGTACGACTTTATATGATAGTCACTCGAATGGTGGTACATAAACCTTGATTTATTGTGCCTGTTTTTTTTTTTTTTAATATGTTCTTGGAGATTAGCGATGACTTTCTCGTGATATCGATGTTTGTTTCTTTTTGGTATTTTGTGCTCAAAATGAGTACTTCTGTCATCCCGCACGTTGGCACGAACTGCAACATGACTCTATGAGCACAAGTCGTTTTCCCTGATGAGTGCTTACGGTTCTCTGTTTGGATTCTTCCTACCTACCTTGGACATCTCAAGTTTATCCAATTTCGAGAGCCTTCGGCTCCAACTTGAGCCACGCCTAAGACTTCGTCAACAGTGCACTGCTTACTCGACCATTTGTTTTCTGCAATGATCGTGGCATTCCACTATACTCCGTATCACCTTATGTTGTACGGCAGCGGAGGCTAGAAGCGCGAGCTCATAGCGTTGGTAGCTGCCCTTAATGCACGAGAGCTTGTGCCTCCGAGATCTGCCCTAGAGCAAGGAGCTCGCGCTTGTGGCCTTTTCTGCGGTACATCATAAGGTGAAACAGAGTATAGCCGACTTATGTATGCGTCTGTGTTTTCTTCTTTTTTTATTTATTTTATGATTTCTTATTTATTTATTTTTATTATCAGTCTATCGCTTTAAGTAGAACAGCCTTAAAGCTTATCTTATCTTATATCTATTTTATGCGTGATTTGTTTTTAAATATTATTATGTGTCAACAAAGGAAGTCATCTACATCCTCCGTGTCGCAAGAACTGGAGAAGATTTCCTGCTACTTTCAATAGTGAAAAGTGACGCTAGTGCCTGTGTATTTGTTTTTCTATAATTTTTCGTGACTCAAAAAAGATTTTTTTTCAGCGTTAGTCTGCAATTGGAACTGCTGTAAGAAATTGGTGATAATTCAGGTTTTCTTTTTTATCTAGAACTGATTTTTAAATTTTGCGCAATTATATAGCTGGTTTTGGCACATAAGCCCATGATGGCTTTGGTGAACCTGCACAGTGCCTTGAATATGCTCTTCCTTCACAAATAAATTATTATTATTATGAATATTATTATTATTAATATTATTATTATTACTATTATTATTATTATTATTATTATTATTATTATTATTATTATTATTATTATTATTATTATTATTATCAACTCAGCTTCATAGCCCGAAAGATGCTCGTTCACAGCAAGATAACGGTACTTAAAAATTTATCTCCATTTTTAAGTACCGTTATCTTGCTGTGAACGAGCATCTTTCGGGCTATGAAGCTGAGTTGAGGCGAGCAAACATACTGAGCCTTTGCCAGCGCCGCGAAAAGGCTGACATTTTGTTTCTGTACAAGGTCTTACACGGACTGATTGACTCCTCGACGCTTTTGTCTGCTTTGAATTTGAGAATTCCACGTGTGAATGCAAGACTCAGATCACCTTTCTATACGACCAATAACCTTAACAAGCAATGCCCCCTCGTTAGGTCGTCAGAACTGTACAACGTGCATACGGAGAAATTAGATATTTTTGACTCCTGCTTTCAGGCGTTTCACCTCTCGCTTCGAACATTGTTCTAGTTCGATGTGAGCTGACCTCACAAATTATAGACTTTATATTCTCTTGCTTGTTCTAAGCTTCCGCATCGTGGCGTCGTCAATCCAGTTTTCAATCCAGTTTTTGATCAACGTTTGTTCCCAATTTTTTTTTTTTTTTTGTTGCTTCATCGTCGAAATGTCTACGATCGGAATTCAGTGTTCATCTTCGTAGTCATTCCTATTTGAATGTGTTCAACCTTAGTCTTTTCCTCTTAATTTCTCAATCGATGCTTGCCATCCACTTTGGGCGATGTACGACTGCGCGTTGCGCGAGCTCCTGTGCGTTGCCAATTTGTGCTATGCATTGAAGTCTTCCCTTTCCTGTGTGTATTTAAATGTTTCGCTTCTTGTGTTACGTATCTTGTGTAATATTTTGTGTTTTATTTTGTAGTTGTGGTGCGCCAGCACAAAGACCGTCAGGTCGTTCCTGGGCACCAAATAAATATTGATTGATTGATTATTATTACATTTATTAATGTATGGAGAAATGTATCTTGTTTATTGTATAATACCAGGTGTCTAATACCTAATTCAACGAAAAAGACAATAGCTCACGCTTTAGCATACTGTGTTTGGCGTTTCGGAATAACTATTTTTGGTCATAGTCCAGGATGATGAGGTAAACGAACTGACTCAATCTTAAAAGGAATATTTATAAGCAGTGTCTATGGTTCAATATCGCAAACTGAAGACGAGATTATAGCAACCTTGGGCTTGCCATTGTTAAACTCTTCATTTGTTCAAACCGTTGTAGTGAAACACTTCTGGTGTGATAATTTCAAAGTACCCCATGTTGTCTCTAGATCGCTTCGCCACACTGAGGCTATGAAATGGCCTTTGTTTTGACAAAGTGCGGGAAAAATATTCGGAATTCCTATGTTCCTTCTATATTCAAAAACCTACCCGACAATGTTTGCACTGTAGACTCACTAAAAAAAGCTTAAAGGGACCATGAAACGATTCTGAAATCGAATTTCATCCGCCGCAGTCGTAAAAGGTGTGAAAAGAAACACAAAAACACAAAAATAGGGAGCCAAAAAAACCTCTTCGCTATAGAACTTTTAAAAGAAAACTGGACTCTTTTGCGCCTTCTTTCCTTCGAAAGCTCTCTGCCTTTTCACTGCGATGCATCCGCGGAATCGCAGCACGTCAGCCGAATCCACGTCGCCTATTGGGTAAGAGCCTACCTCACCAGCACCGCGATCATAAACAATAAATAACCGGCGAATGTTTTCTAAAAGTTTTGTTAAAAAATATTCAGATGCACATTTTGTAGCATAATTAGAGATGTGATGAAAATTGCCAAATTTGATAATGCTGAGAGCCAAGCGCCATCTATCGTGTGGTAAACGAAGCAAGAAAAAGACCCTACTGCGCCTGCTGCGCAAAAGGGCCGACGCGTCGTTGGTCGCGACGACCAACGAACGTTTATTTTTCTACGTGTTCTTCTCGCGCGTCCCGACTTCACGCAGCAAGAAAAAAGTACTTGAAACAGACCACGACGTACAAGAACGCTGGATCCACAAACACCCGAGAAAAGCTGCAACGGCCACGAATCCACCGACCCCGACCAAGCGAGCGGGCAGAATATAGGCCTAACAGCACTCCGACTCGGCCCAGCGTTGCTTCGACGGTACTTGGCCAAGACCGTCGGCCCACGACCGGCTGGCGTGCTGAATGGAATATGCCCGTGCGACCCTTGTGGACCCTTCCCGTATTATAGTGCCGCGCGCAGGGCCGAGAAAGCAATGCTCGGTCACGGACCTCTAGAAAGTTCTCGTTTATTCTTGTTCCGGACGTAACTTCTATCATTTATTCCTGCTTTTGTTGTTCTAGAAAGTGCTTGTTCATCCTCGCCCCGAGCGCGCTACGCTCGAACCTTCTCCGCCGAATCTTCGAGATAGTGACTCACTCTAGATAAGAGGCCGCCCGCGACCTTGTCGAGTCAGTTTCGCCTCAGCGTTCGATCTTGCTGCTTCGCCGCTTTCGACGCCCGCGACGCTCTGTTGTTATCTTTCTTTTTCCTTTTATTTATGGGCACAAGTTCGCCCCATTAAACGTTCAGTTTACTCAGTCATTCGCCGCCTCATCACTTGTCATTCGTGACATTTTGGTGGAGGTGCGGGGTACCGCATGTCCGTGCAGCGCACCCCTCCAAGTTCCCGAAGTGCAAGTCCGATCCCAAGCTCCGGAGGACCCGACGAAGACCAAATCGGGACCCGATCAAGTCGCCGCATCCAAGGCCTACCGCCGGAACACGGACTACTGCCACCCACGACCAAGCCGAAGAAGACGACGATGGCCAACCAGGCGCAGACCCCGGCCGCGTCTGCCGTCGTATACCTGCCGGTCGCACCCAGAACTCCAACGCCTTTTCACGGAGACGTCAACGAGGACATTGAAGACTGGCTCCTGCAGTACGACCGAGTGGCCCGCCACAATGAATGGACTGATGAGCAACGCCTCCAGAACATCTACTTCTCATTGGAGGGAACAGCAAGGCTGTGGTATGAAAATCACGAAGTCGCCTTGACCACTTGGGAAGTTTGTAAGAACGAGTTGAAGAAAACATTTGTCAGTCAACACCGACGTGAGCGTGCCGAAGACCTGCTTCGAGGGAGGAACCAGGGACCCAAGGAAAGCGTGACATCTTTCACTGAAGACGTCCTCCGCCTGTTTGCCCGCGCCGACCCGCAGGCTACAGATGAAAAGAAGCTGCGGGTACTTATGCGAGGTGTCAGGGATGACATTTTCGGCGGCCTTGTCCGCAATCCTCCGTCGACAGTGGAAAGCTTCATCTCGGAGGCAACCAACCTCGAAAGGGCGCTTCTCGCAAGGGCGAACCATTACCAGCGGTATAATGGCGCCAGCGTGATTCCATCATCTACCTGCACCACCAATTCCGGCAACTCTGACCTCTCTGCGATCCGTGAGATGGTCAGAGATATTGTACGCGAAGAGCTTAGGAAGTTGGTGCCGGCAGCAGAACGACCAGCTGCGCTCTCACTCACCGAGCTCGTAAAAGAAGAAGTGCAGCGGGCCTTTCAACCGGAGTCTCCTGTCGACATCGCTGAACCAGAAGAACCGATGGTAACCTACGCTTCAGTGGCACGACGACCACCACCGGCTGCTCGCCTGTACACGTCGCCACCTCGACGAGACGCCCCATCGCCACACTACCTCCGACGACAAGAAGAACGGGTCTCGTACGTCCGTCCGGAGCAGCCCGCACCCAGAAAAACAGACGTGTGGAGGACACCCGACCGACGCCCTCTGTGCTTCCACTGCGGGGAAGCAGACCACACCTACCGCCGATGCCCATACCGACGACTCGGGCTGCGCGGGTTCCACCCGAACGATCCGCGCCCACGTTATGGTGAACGCCCTCGGGAAATCGACGAGTACCTGCGACGACCTCAGTCCCCCGAGCCTGCGTCCCGCCGAGAGTTCCGGTCGCCCTCGCCACGACGTCCAGCTTCCCCGATGCACCGACCCCGACGTGAAAGCCTGTCACCCCTCGCTCCTCGCCGGGGAAACTAGGCGCGGCAACCCCGGAGGTGGTGTTGCCGAAGATGACCGACGCAAACATCCTCCACGAACGTCGGAGGGCCCCCACTCTAACGACGCCGCACGTAAAAACGACGCTCCTGCAACGGTAAAGAATAATCTAAACGTCGTTATCGACGGCCACGACGCGTCGGCTCTCGTCGACACCGGAGCAGACTACTCCGTCCTGAGTGGGAGGCTCTCCCGACGTCTTCGGAAAGTGACGACGCCATGGGATGGTCCACAGATACGAACTGCCGGTGGGCACCTCATCACACCAGTCGGGAGGTGCACCGCTCGCGTCGAGATTCACGGTGAGACATGTCCGGTGAAGTTCGTCGTTCTACGAGACTGTGCAAGAGACGTTATACTCGGCATGGACTTTCTCTGCGAATACGGCGCCGTCATCGACCTGGAAGCCAACCAGCTGACACTGCGGAAACCTGTTACGACGTCCGGGGATCAGGAAACAACGCCGGCCGCCTCAGCCACAGCACGTGTACTGTCCCAGCACGTGAACTTGCCACCGCGCTCGAGTGTGCTGGTTCCCGTCGGAACCGAAACAGAAATCTGCGGAGACGCCCTGCTGGAAGGTAATGTTCAGCTGCTCCTAAGCAGAGGGATCGGTGTCGCCAGAGGCGTAATGAAGCTCCAAGATGGACGCACCGCAGTCCTTGTAACGAACTTCCGACAAGAGGCTCAGCACCTTACAAAAGGTACCACCGTGGGACACATCGAGGAGCTTCAGGACTCGGCCGCAATCGCCGGAATATCTGAAGACTCCCCTTCGTCGCAACGCGAAACAGTGTCCTCCTCTGAGCTCGACGTCGACCCAGCCCTCCCCCTTTCCCACCGACAACAGCTGACTGACCTCCTCGCCGAGTTCTGTGAGTGCTTTGCCACGTCATCGAAGGTGCGCCAGACGACGATTGCAAAGCATCGAATAGTTACTGATGACGACGCCCTGCCTGTACATCGACCACCGTACCGAGTTTCTGTGAAAGAAAGGGAAGTCATTTAGAAGCAATTTCAGGAAATGCTTGATGACGACATCGTCCAGCCCTCAAACAGTCCGTGGGCTTCCCCAGTAGTTCTGGTGAAGAAGAAAGACGGAACCCTGAGGTTCTGCGTAGACTATCGCCGGCTGAACGCAGTAACAAAAAAGGACGTCTACCCACTGCCACGTATCGACGACACTCTGGACCGACTGCGCCACGCCCAATACTTTTCGTCGATGGACCTGAAGAGTGGGTACTCGCAGATAGAGGTCGACGAACGGGATCGTGAGAAAACTGCCTTCGTCACGCCGGACGGACTGTACGAATTCAAAGTGACGCCATTCGGATTGTGCACCGCACCAGCGACCTTCCAGCGCGTAATGGACACCGTCCTATCCGGCTTGAAATGGCAAAGCTGTCTCGTCGACCTCGACGACGTCGTGGTATTCGCAAGCGACTTCGACGAGCACCTTAGACGCCTGCGAGCCGTGCTAGAGGCTATCCAAAGTGCTGGACTGACACTAACGCCATCAAAATGTCGGTTTGCTTACGGCAAGCTCAAATTCCTGGGCCATGTCGTGAGTGCTCAGGGTGTAAGCCCAGACCCTGAGAAGACATCCGCTATTACCGACTTTCCGAAGCCATCAGACAAGAAAGCCGTACGAAGATTTCTTGAGCTGTGCGCTTACTACAGACGTTTCGTTCGCGATTTCGCCAAGATTTCTGCACCACTCACGCATCTGACGAAGGACGACGTGAATTTCCGGTGGGGGGAGGAGCAAGAACAAGCGTTCAACGAACTGAAGACTCCAGTCGCCCCCAATCCTCGGACACTTCGATCCATCAGCGGAGACCGAAGTTCACACGGACGCCAGCAACGCCGGACTCGGCGCGGTACTCGTCCAGAGACAAGATGGAGCAGAGAGGGTGGTCGCTTACGCAAGCCGGGCGCTGTCGAAGGCCGAGCAAAATTACTCAACGACTGATAAGGAATGCCTCGCTGTCGTCTGGGCGTTAACCAAGTTCCGCCCGAACCTGTATGGAATTCCGTTTCGCGTTGTCACGGACCACCACGCTCTCTGTTGGCTCGCCAACCTCAAGGACCCGTCAGGACGCCTCGCTCGCTGGAGTCTTCGACTACAAGAATTTGACGTAACCATTGTACATAAGTCGGGCCGCAAGCATAACGACGTGACTGTTTGTCTAGGGCCCCAGTCGAACCTTCTCCTGACAGCACCGACGACGAGGATGACGCCCGTTTTCTTGGCGCAGTTACACATACCGACATGGGAGCACGTCAACGCGACGACTCGGAACTTCGCGCCGTGATCGACTACCTCGAAGGTCAAGGAAGTTCAGTCCCGCAAGTCTTGGCCCGAGACTTGTCAAGCTTCATTCTGCGACAAGGCGTGCTCTTCAAGAAGAACTTCGGAACCAGCTATCCTGCTTGGCTGCTGGTTGTTCCTGCCAGCCTGCGGGAAGAAATCTTTCAAGCATGCCACGACGACCCGACGGCTGGACACCTTGGCTACAGCAGGACGCTTGCCCGGATTCGTGACAAATACTACTGGCCGAGACTCCCGAAAACCGTCCATCTGTACACACGGTCCTGCCATGAGTGCCAGCGACGTAAGAAGCCTCCGACGAAGCCAGCAGGACTCCTGCAGCCGATATCTGCCCCGACTACTCCCTTCCAGCAGGTCGGAATGGACTTACTTGGGCCGTTCCCAACATCGACGCAAGGAAACCGGTGGATTATTGTCGCGACCGATTATCTTACACGATACGCCGAGACGAAAGCCCTTCCATCAGGCACAGCGGTTGAAGTCGCCAAGTTTTTCGTCGAGTCCATTCTCTTTCGACACGGCGCACCTGAAGTGCTGATCACAGATCCAGGATCATCTTTCATGGCCCAACTTATGCAAGAAATCCTTCGTCTCAGCCACACCAGCCATCGTCGCACCACGGCGGACCACCCGCAGACAAACGGGCTGACGGAGAGACTCAACAAGACCATCGCCGACATGATCTCCATGTACGTCGACGTGGAGCACAAGACATGGGACGAGGTGTTGCCGTACGTTACGTTTGCGTACAATACAGCGGTTCAAGAAACCACTGGAATGACGCCGTTCCAACTAGTACACGGCCGGATGGTTACCACGATGCTCGACGCCATGCTGCCTCACGCGCCGGCCGACGATGGGAACGACGACGCTCAACTGATCTCGCAACGCGCGGAAGAAGCTCGCCAACTGGCAAGAATCAAGATTCATGACCACCAGCGAGTCGACGCACGTCGGTTTAACCTTCGTCGCCGGGACGTCCACTTTAGGCCCGGAGACCGGGTATGGGTGTGGACACCGATACGGCGCCGCGGTCTCAGCGAGAAGCTTCTCAAACGCTATTTCGGACCCTACAAAATCATCCGGCGGCTCGGCGATCTGAATTACGAAGTTCTGCCCGACGGAACGCGCCCATCTGCAAGACGCCAGCCACGACCCGAGGTGGTGCACGTCGTCCGGCTCAAGCCGTATTACGAACGATAGAACTTTGGACTCTTGTCAAAGAGTGAACTGTGAACTGTGAACTGTGAGCTGTGGCTTGCGATTCTGCTATACTTTTGTTGTGGCTTTGTGTTTTGTGTTGCATCGGGACGATGCACTTTTAAAGGGGGGGATAATGCCGCGCGCAGGGCAGAGAAAGCAATGCTCGGTCACGGACCTCTAGAAAGTTCGCGTTTATTCTTGTTCCGGTCGTAACTTCTATCATTTATTCCTGCTTTTGTTGTTCTAGAAAGTGCTTGTTCATCCTCGCCCCGAGCGCGCTACGCTCGAACCTTCTCCGCCGAATCTTCGAGATAGTGACTCACTCTAGATAAGAGGCCGCCCGCGACCTTGTCGAGTCAGTTTCGCCTCAGCGTTCGATCTTGCTGCTTCGCCGCCTTCGACGCCCGCGACGCTCTGTTGTTATCTTTCTTTTTCCTTTTATTTATGGGCACAAGTTCGCCCCATTAAACGTTCAGTTTACTCAGTCATTCGCCGCCTTATCACTTGTCATTCGTGACAATATTTTTCGCATACAGAGTACTTTTTCAAAATTTATAATATACTTAGTATCACTTAGTAGGGTTTTATTCCGAACGAGTTGTGCGCGCATGCAGCTAC
>JABSTQ010008990.1:0-34748 GCA_013358835.2 Ixodes persulcatus
GACGAATCGACATCAAATCGAGGCTCAACCTCTGCTTTTACTATTCCCAAGTTTAATATAAACAAATGCTTTCGGCTTTCGCACCCTGTCTGTTGAACAACGACCGAGCTGCATGCGATATTTTCAGAGTCGACATTTATTGACACTTTTAATAGGCCAGACAACTGGATCATACTGACAGATTCTAAGAACGCTCTAGAACTATTGAAGGGTATGAATGTGCGGTCCTCTTTGTGACCTTTACTGTATAAAATTCAAATGACACTAGTTCATGCAGATTGTCTTGGGCACTCGATACGACTCCAATGGATCCCAGGCCATTGTGGAATTGCCGAAAACGTTGAAGCTGACCGGTTGGCTACAGAAGCCTATATATATGACACCATAGAGCTAACCATCTTCGCACCCACAGATGCCAAACTACTACTTCGGTGTTACCGAGAGGAATATTCACGACGACAATGGTTCACTAAGAAATCTCTAGACGCTCTCCTTCCGGATGTGGACTTGGACCTTAAATTTCCACCACAATCCGGAACAAAAAGGAAATACGACATTCTCCTGCACCGATTAAGACTCGAAATGGCTTTTACTGGAACTGTGATCCCAGTATGCAAATGTGGTGATCCCTTTGAGGATGTTAATCACATCCTCTTAGAATGTCAGTGCTACGCGAGTGATAGGCATTTAATAAAAATTCCACTTCAACTATTGGCCGGTCGTCCCTTATTTTTGGCAAAAATTTTGGGTCCTTGGGCCAACCGAAAAACACTCAAAAGTCTGCTTAACACTATTTGTGAATTTTTAAAAGACAGTGGACTTTTATACGAATATTAAGTACAGACATATGCCATATGCCTATGGTTGTATATTTTTGTTGGTATGCGCACAAGTGAGTGAGCGTGACAGTATGTAGCGTGAGTGTAAGTGGTGTGCTCTATCCCAACTGAAAATTAGACAAGCAACCAACTGACAAGAGCATCAACTGCATATATTGTTTTTGTGCTGTTTTGTAGAAAGTGTTCTGTGACGCTCCTTTTTTTTTTTTTCTTGTGCTCGCGTGTGTGCGTGTGTTGATGTGGTCGTGTCATGCCTGTGCTGTTCCTCCCTCCTCATCTCTGTCCTTCTTTAACCCCTTAACCGTTTTGGACGAGCCTGGCTCGTCCATCTCGAGCCGTCCCCAAACCGTTTAGGACGAGTGTAGCTCGTCTGTCCTGCATCGTTCGTTCCTTCACCGTTTTAGACGACCCAGGCTCGTTCATAACGCAGTTTGAGATGCTGCCGACAGATGGCAGCACAGGAACGGCAATTTTGCGTCTGTTTTGTTTGTGTTTTGTCTTTTTCCTTCTTTGAAAACAAGACTGAAAAATAGCGTCCGGTGGTGGTGGCACGTGTGGCCCGGGCCCATCCCAAGGGAAAAGAAATGCTTCTTTTGAGGAAGACTTCGATAGCGACATGGATACTGACGTCTACTTCTATTCTTCAAGTGAAAAAAAAACAGTGATTACGACGTCGAACTCAGCAAATCCTCGGACGAAGCGGAGGACGACGACGATCCAGATCGCGCTATTGCCAATGCTCGGCAGTGGTCGAAAATTTACATGAACACTGTTCCACCAGTACCCCCTCGGTTCTCTTTTCTCGGCAGCCCGGTTAAGACATTTTCGGTCCAATTAATCACTGGCGTGCTTGAGTACCTTGAAGCTTTTCCGGACAACGACTTTGTCTTGCTGATAGATAGGGAAACCAACCAATACGCTGAGCAAAAGCTCAACGCCAGCCAACTCAGCGAGCATTATCGCCTCAAGAAATGGGTACCAACAACAACGGAGGAGATGTGTGTATTCTTGTCGCTCCTGATGTAGCAAGGAATTGTGCAAAAACCGGAGCAAGTGTGGTACTGGTTGGAGAACAAGCTTCTGCGCGCGCCCATCTTCGGAGAAGTGATGAGTGGTAACCGGTAGCAGCCCATCATGAGTATGCTTTTTTTTTTTAGTAAGAGTTAGTTGAACTTGTCCCAAAAACAAAGCAATTACAATCGACTTCAATAAAACGTTTCTGTTTGCTTTGTTGTTCAATCATAATAATACTTTATGCGTGGAGTAACTGAAATCATAAGATAAGAAGACAAAAAAAAAACGCTTTAGGGTTAAAAATTGCCAAAAATGAAAAAAGGTTAAAGGGTTAATCATTGCGTTTTTAGGTCTCAGTTCATATCACTTTCAAGTTTCAGAGTAGCCGGCGCCATTTCAATGCTGCCAAATTCTTCATAGCACCATCTATTTTCTTCTTCTTCTATAACAACGCTGCGAGGTTTTTATAAGAAGGTTGCCAACGTTACTACATTATTTTTTCGCTTTCATTAAAGAACTGTGCCAGTGAAAAAATGGCTGGAATCCCGAGGCAGTGAAGAAGCGTGGTCAGTTAACTACAGTTGTTTAGGACAACGAACACATATATGCATGCTTTTGTAGTATGCGTTGATGCCGTTTTTCGTTGGGATGTATTCAAAAGAAAGCCAAAAAAAGATTTAGAAGTTGAGAGAAAAAAGTTTCGATATTTACATTTTTTCGACCACCTGGATGGCGTGCTCGATACACTTGCCGTATTAGGGCTTCACCGTTTTTAGAAAATGAGAAAGTTCGAAACAAAAAGTGGACTTGCCAAGTTCTCCTGAGGGAATTTTAAGAACATTGCTATCACAGGCAACTCATGCTTAGTACTTGCGAAGATGAAGAAAAAGGTAGTGTTGACAAGTCTAAGTAGGAGAAAGAAGAAGTACTCCAGAAAAGGTCACATATTTTTGTGCCTCTTGAGATATTTTGTATCACATTTCATCTCAAACAGCAAGGGTCTATTGAAGCCTTCCAACTTGCTCCGCCGTCAAGGAAGAGCGCCGGGAGAACAGGCGGTATGAATGCTACTGTTCACGAAGCCGAAAAATTTCTTCCGAATGCATGTGATGACCACCCTTACTCGTCCCAGCCGAACCCGGAGCTTCTGGTAACTCCAACACCAATGGAGCCGTCATCACTCATCGCCCTCACACAACCTGACCCAGTACAAAGCCAACCTGCTTCTTCAAACCAGGGCATGGAGCTCGAGACCGACGAAGCGAGCGCAGAATATACTACAGTCACGTACAAGAAGCGGCGCCACTCCTGTGACAGTGTCGTCTTGAAAACGGACGTCCAGCCACCAGATCACCCCCGGGGCCTCACTGTGATATTTACCCCCATCAACCCACAGGAATCCCTGATGAAGTTGAACATGAAGAAGGTATCCAACCTCCTCGAACTGCACTGTCCAGAATGCATTCTCATGGTACGTCCTAACAAGCGTCCCAAGCTTATTGCTGTGGATACGCGAAACTCCCTTGCCACTAAGAATCTGCTTAAGCTCACTGCGCTTTGCGGGGTGGGCGTCAAGGCATACGAGCCAGGTCCTCGATCTGCAGCGGTTGGGGTGATTCGAGGCGTAGGGAAGGACGTCACTGACTCAGACATTCAAACAGATCTATTTTCTGATCTACCAGTAGCTCATGCAAGAAGACTGAGGGACACTACAGTAGTCAAAATAACATTCGACTCGGTTTTCTTGCCCCGATATGTGCTCCTCTTTCGAGTGCGATATCAGGTCTCACAATTCGAAGAACGTCCTTTGCAATGCAAAAACTGCGGCCGTTATGGCCACAAGGGCGTGACCTGTGAAAAAAGGCGAGACTTGTTCCCGATGCGGAGGAGGGCATTGCAGTTCAAAATGTGATGCCACAAACCCAAAATGCATCAATTGCGGAAAGCAACATGACGCACTCGACCCTACCTGTTCCATACGAATTGAACAGCAAAAAAAAGCTGAGCTGCGTGAGAGAGGCTTCGCTACAGACACAGTTGCTCCAAAGGAAGCCATTGTCACAAAGAGGAAAAATCATCCCTCTACAGGGGTCTGCCATGAAATTGTGCGCGCGAATGAAGAGATCGTGGAAACACCTCAGCATGTACATGCCACATCCAAAAAATCCTATAAGGATATCTTAACAGCCAAGTCTCCAAAGAGCTCGCGTAAAGATATCGCACCGGGTGGGGCAGAATCCATGTCGATAGATGCTGACATTGCACAAACGGAGCCGAGATCAGTAACCAGTAAGTACACTGACACTGATGAAAGCGGTCAGGCTCGTGTGTCTCCCCTCAAAAATGTGCCCCGCCATGAAACTCCCATACAAAACAACAAATCCCTTTGCGAATCAGCCGTAACGATGGCTTTCGATTTTGTGCGGAGCTTTCTAAGACAAGGCAACTACACATGGGCTCCTATAATACTCAGCCTAATTAATTACATTCAACCTTGCCTCCTGGCTTGGTTCAAATAAATGAACCATTCTGTGATATTCTAAATAAAACAATTGTCTTTCCATGGAATGCAAATGGTCTTCGCTCAAAAATGTCAGGCTTCAAACAACTTGTACGGACACACTCTTTTCCACTATTAGCAATATCGGAGGCAGGAATAGAAGATGTTACCAAACTGAGACTTTCGGGTTATTCATACAGCACATCAGCGCGGACAAACGGAGTTAGTCGAGCTTTAACAGCTGTGCGAAATGATCTCGTTTCCAATGAACATCAAGTCCCCCGACATGAAACAAATGAATATGCATGCGTGACAGTACGAAACAAATCAAAAACATTCACGTTAATATCAGCATACATTCAGCCACAAGTTAAATTTGATATTGGACGCCTTGAGACTCTATTAGAGACTACACCCTCGCCTCATGTATTATGTGGCGATTTTAATGCTCACCATGAACTTTGGGGTGGCTCTGCCCTGCTGCCCTGGCTCTGCCCTGCTGAGTATTATTGAAAAATTTAATCTCTGTCTCCTAAATGATGGCAATGCAACTTTTCATAGAGGTAATAGTAGTAGTGCATTAGATTTAGCTTTTGTATCAGCGGACCAATATCATAATTTTCGCTGGACCACTGACCTCGAGAGTAGAGGAAGCGACCACATGCCCCTCCTAATATTTTGTAAAGATTTTACTGAGTGTAAAAAGACCCATACTTAAATTTGCCACAAACTGGGACAAATTTTCTGTACCTGTAAATGAGTCCATTACTGCTACTACCTTGGAAGAAGAACTAGGACCAATAATAAAGGACTGCCTGGCAAAGTGTACAATACGAACAAAAATGACGATTAACAGAAACGAAATAGATGCAGAGTATGAGAGATTGCGTGCAATTAGGCGGAGAGCAGAAAGGAAAGCGAGAAGAACAAGAACTCTGGAAGATCGCCGAGCTGAGAGGAGAGCGCAAAAAAAAAAAGTAACACGGTATTTGGATGCCCTCGCACGGAAATCATGGCGAGAACTGTGTGTGTCCTTAGACGCCAAAAATAGCTTAGCAAAAATGTGGCAGATAGTTCGCGGCATCAGGCGCCAAACACACCTTCAACGCTATCCTTTCAGGGCTATTGCTCTCAGAGAAGATTCAACCGAATTTGAAGTTGCCGAGTCATACTGCGAACTGATTTCAGACAGCAGAGCTTCGTATACAGTAAAGCAACCGACAACTCCTACCTCATTCGACCGCAGACTAGATTTCCCTTTAAAGCTGAGCGAACTCGACAGTGCTTTACAAAGTACAAGGGAAAAGTCCTCCCCTGGTCCTGATTGAGTGACATATGCCGCTCTCAGTAGGTTAAAAGATAATCCACGACGTAGACTACTTGAAGCATTCAATTCATCATTTACAAATAGCTCCGCTCCCACGGAATGGAAAAAAGCTAAAATCATACCTATTCTAAAACAGGGGCATTCTCAATTTCATTTAGGATCATATAGGCCAATCGCTCTCACAAGCTGTATTGGAAAAGTTATGGAAAAGATGATTCTCACAAGGCTAAGCTGGTACCTAGAAAATAATAACATATACCCCGAGGCAATGTCCGGATTTCGATCCGGGCGGTCAGCAATAGACAATGTGATTTACCTCATTACCTGTGTGGAACACGGGATATCGGAGAGGAAGACAACAATAGCCATTGTTCTAGATATTCGTAAGGCCTTTGATTCTGTTGAACACGCTGCAATATTAACAGCCTTATCTGAACATGGAATTGGTGGTCGAATTCACTCGTGGATCGAAGATTATCTTAATAATCGGACTGTCTTCATGGACACAATGGACGGGCGCACCTTTCCTCATACAAATAATAGGGGTGTCCCGCAAGGTGCCCTCAGCCCGACACTCTTCAACTTGTGTCTAATATCTCTTGTACGGAACCTCCCTGAGGGAGTAAAAATTACATTTTATGCAGATGGCGTCTGCATATGAACCACCAATCAAAATCGCTTCATTTCTCAGAGGAAGCTTCAACATACACCTCGAATAATTAGCAACTTCCTAAAGTCACGCGGACTCAGCCTCTCACCAGAAAAAACAATTGCAATGGCATTCACACGCATGTCAATGAAAAGATTTCCCTTACTTTTGGCAGGAAGAACAATCCCTTACGCTTCACAGCATAAGCTTTTGGGATTTATTATTGACCGAAACCTGACATGGACCCCTCATATTAAGAGGTTGAGGAAAAAGATTGACTCAGCAAGTCACGTTTTCCGGTGCCTGACTGGTAAATCTTGGGGTAAATCAACATACTCCATGTTCAGAGTACAAAATTCAATCGTAAATGGCTTGTTGCGGAATTCGTTAGCAATGCTAAATACATGCACAAGCAACATGTCGAACCTTCAGGCAGGACAGAATAAATCGCTAAGAATATGTCTTGGATTGCCTCCAGATTCATCCACATTAGCAACACTTGCCGAAGCCCGCCAACTTCCACTTAACATCATGCGCATTTAAGAAATTCTCCGCATTTACCTTAGATACCAAACTCAACATCATCATCATCACCTAATAAACGTACAACAAAGGCGTTCAGACGTCTCCGAAAATATCGCACAGTTACAGCGTAATATCCCGCAAGCTACCGCTTACCCTGAGCCTCCCGATTGCCGACTTTGGCTTTTACCTTCACCGAATATTTCGTTGCATGTAGACGGTATTACAAACAAAACCACACAACCTAAAACTGTCCTGCTGCCATGTGCACTATCACATATACATTCAAGGTACACAAACTTTATACAGATATATTCAGATGGATCAACAACTTATACTTCTTCATCTTCAGGAATTCATATCCCGTCTCTGCACATCGTTGAGTCTTTCAGACTTTTACGGAAAGTATCATCCACTGCAGCCGAACTCCATGGCATTAAAAAGTCACTCCAACACATCTCGGCTTCCAATCTCCAACAAAAATGGGTCGTACTTTCAGACTCGCAATCGTTAGTTTCTGAACTTTTATATCTCCATGCGACAGCGATAGGCAATGGGCAGCACATTGTATTTCAATGGATACCGGGACACTGCGGCTTCCCTGGAAATGAAGCAGCAGATGCTGCTGCCACACGCGGACGCGAGATGAAGTTTGGTGAAGATATACCTTTTACAAAAGCAGACTGTCGCCAACTTGTTAATACACTAGGTAAGGATCACTTTCTTCGGACTTGGACATCGCCTGAAAATCATCATGCTTAGTCAAACCCCATTGACCCCTGTTTACGAAACTTCCTTCCGAAAGGCCTTCCAAGGAAACTAGAAACGCTACTACATCGGCTAAGAATCAACGCGGCCTACACAAATGGCCGCAAGTTCAAATTTGGAATTATATCTAGCCCCAACTGCAGTGCGTGTGGAAAACCTGAAGAGGCTAAACATATCACCTCCGAATGCCCGCTCTACAACACAGAGCGTGCAAATCTATTCATGTCCCTACCAGGTACTCAGACCGACAACATAAACATATCTCAAATACTAGGCCCCTGGCTGTCGCCAGGCGAACAACGCAAGGCTGTGAAAATGTTTTCCATCTTTTTGGAGAGTACAGGCTTGGTGGAGAGGCTTTAGTGTTAAATACATGTTTTAAATATGTTCTTCATTTAATTGAAAAGGTACCAACCAATGCAAGACTACCATTCTCCGTCCGAGCTTTCTTTGTATAGAATGTGACCTCGTGTGTGATAAACTATTCGTGGCCGTGACTGTGATTGTGTCTGCGTTGGTGTCTGCGATTGCGGAGGACTCTTATACAGAGACAATTGAACACAGTTACCGCTAACAACTCTGGTACGCAATCTGTGTTATCACAATCATGCCAAAGTGTGTGAATATTTTTTTCTTCTTTTCCCTTCCTCTCATATTCTTTTCTCTCCTTCCCCACACCCCAACAAAGTAGCCAGTCAAGGATACGCCTTGGCTTATCTCTTTGTTTTTCTCCCTTTAAGCCTAATACAAAATAAAAAAGCCTAAGTAGGCTATTTGACATCCTAAAAGACTACTATACACATTTTCACCTCAAGAAAGAAACAAGTTTCGCGAATTGTTCTTGCGCGGCGCGGAGTAGTTCTTACGAGATATGGTTGTAGGAGGAAATTGCGATGCTTTTGGCGTTTGAAAGGTGTATGTCTTGATAAGATAACATATACATAATCTAAAATTCTCCTACAATATATCTTAATTATCAACATAAAGGGGGAAATTAGTAATGCTCCGCGAGGTGATGTACTTTTGTTCCTACGGTTCTTGAAATGAAAACACATCTAGCTATCTAGGTAAAAAAAACAAAATCGACTTGTTTATTTTGCTGTAGGAATAGATTAGTAAAATCATGGATGACTTTGACTCGAATTAAACTCGTATTGTTCTTTAGAGAATGTATTGTGTTATAAACTAACCATGTGTAATGACGTGTTTTTTTCTTATTTGTCGAGTCATGCGTATATAGTGAATATTTGCGTATAAATTGTAAATAAATTATTTGCAAAAAAAAATGTTGTAGCGAGAAAAAGAGAGAGAGAAAGATCGTTTATTTAGACGTACAGAGGGGTCAAAAAGCTGTAGCGTAGCTCTGTGGTAACCCACCAGCTCTACACGCGGTGGACCATCGCTCGAATCCTGAGAACGCCGCGGCGGCGGGCGACCTTTTCCAAGCATTTAGCGATATCGACGACGGGTGCCCTACATCCTACTACAACAACTACATCAACAACGGACGGCATTTCCGGTGGCGGGAAGAGCCCTTAACAGCTGTCGCTATAAAAACGCAACCTTTTCCGGGCAGGCCCAGCAGTCAAGCGCCGGGCAGAACTCTCGGGAACACTGGATCACGCCTATGTCGTTCTCTTCCACATGCCCAAACTTGGATTGGATTGGATTGGATTATGCTCGCTGAGCCCGTCGTATCGGGCGATCACTGTCTAAGCAATTTAATCTAGAAAAAAAAACAAAAAAAAAAACGTTGTGCCTTTCCACTCTGGTGAAGAAGGAAGAGCAGCGGAGCTGTACTATGTGCGCCCGTCGCTCATTGATGGCGGTAGCTGTCCAGAGCGTTGTGTCGAGATTTATTTGTCCACGGACACGAAACTGGGGAAAATAGCCCTTAACAGCTCCGCTGTAAAAAGAAAGCACCTAATAAGCCTAAGCACTATTGCCGTTACACCTCTCCCTCTTCACAATTTTTCCCCACCAGTTCTCTAGGCTCGTTTTGTGATTTGTACTACTTTGAGGACACATCTAGTATCACAGTGTTCATCTGTCATCGGCACGGCTGGCGCACTGCCGTTGCACGTCTCCTGTTCCTGCCGTGCCAGTTTCGATTCTCTTAGCCCCCTTGGGCAGTCATTCACGTCTGCTAAAACGTGTGTCCTCGGCTCACAACACCCTGCAGTGACGTGGCGAACATAGTTCTCCACTCTAGCCTCGCACAGTAGACGGCGAGTTGTCGAAGAATTTCACACGTTAAATGGTATTTTGCTCACTATTGGCGACGTGATCGATCGATAGCGTCGCAGTAGTCGGCATGCCACAATTGGCCGAATGCTCGCTATGACGTCAGCAAAGGATTTCTCATTGACGGAAATAAGACTAATGCAAGAACTTCAATTTTGACGGTGTTTGCAGCATGGCTCTCAGAGTGCAATGATTTCAAGCTTCCACCATGTAAATTACAAACACCATCGAACTTGTTGTTCGAAAGGTAATGACGTCAGGAGAGATAAACTAAGGAGGGCGCCACCAAAACATCTCGCCGCCAATAGACAGCTGAAGACGCCCGTGTGCTGGTCCAATACTGGCCGCGGCTACCACACACCACATGACCCGCCATGGCTACTTCCTTTCCTGGCTGAACTAGGATGCCTTTATGTGTGCTTTGCTTAGGGTGATGATATCTAATTTTCTCCCCGACGCTTTTGTTTCTTTGTTGTTCCAGTGCGCGTTAAAGTGCTTCAACCCTCAAGAGCACTTTGGCAGCGCTACGGCGGCATTTGTTAGTGGCTATTTACTTTGTATCTTTTGTCGAGAGCGCGTGCTGTCGGCATCAGGCACTACCGAAACTTCGGCATCACCCTAAGCAGGACGACATTGAGGCACCCTAGGCTGGATCATATTCGTACAGCCCAATAACGAACCCCTAGTGCACCTCAGCATGGCGCACACGGTCAGCGTCGCTCAAAATGGCACCTCACAAGAACCTCTCTGGCGAACGAGTATAGTCACTGGCGAAATAAAAATGGCTGGGAGGCCTTTTATTCCCGCCCGCAGACAGACAACACATCTTGAGGGATAGTCCCAGTAGTGAAGAAGAGCGCAACATCGCTCTGGAGTCCCTCTCGCCGCATGCGAGACCGAGCAGCCTGAATCCTCCCTGTCGGCTGCCACGAACATAAGAAGGCAATCTTGAATTTTTTGAATGGCTACGTAGAGTCGGCAGGGTTTGCGCATTGTGCATAACTCCTTCCCCTCTTTTCCCTATGACTGGCTTCAAATTCAAAAGCAGAACTCCCCTTTCGGCAAATAAAGCATTTTCTTAACTGAACTTCAAGCGCGTGCTTTGAACCTTCGGAAACGGCTCGGCGTTTTGTAAGCTTCTATAAACTGAGAAACATGGCAACCCAGTATCCTTTTACGGCACATTTAAAACACTCTATACGTACTCCATAAAGTGCAGGAAGGAGGTACGGTTCTCTTTTTGTGTGGATCAGTTTGAAGGAAGTGTACCGATATGATGTCTTCACTGGAACGGTCACGGTATTTTACGCCTGTATACTTAACTCGCTATTTTAGTTTAGAATCGCGAGAGAAAAAAAAAACAAAGGTTTCTCAGAGGTATCGAGGACGGTGTCAACGGTATCGAGATTTTCCTATGAAAATACTTGGATAGAGTTTTAACGCTTTCTGCATACTGGGCTCCTGAGCTGCACAACTTTGCTGGAGACGTCCCGTGCACTGTCCTAGACCAAGGCCGACTTAAAGTAAGCTACCACGAGAGGACATAAAACATGATATCGAAAAATGTCACTAAAACACACGCTCGTTCTAAGTTAAATAATAAAGTACGCAATAATAATGGGTACGACGTATAGTCTCGCCGATCGCAGATTGATACTAAAATTTTCCGAGACTTGCAACGTAGCCATTGCCGGAAGCGTGTTTCGAACATAGCATCAGAAACCTTCGATCGCCCTATATTTATATTCATTATATTTCACTTCTGCAGTCACTGACAGGTCAAGCACAAGAGGGCGTGGCGGGTCTCGAGGAGCCTTTTATAGCTCCTCAGCCAATACGAATGCGGCATTAGCAGAGAAAGAATCACGAAGTAACAAAAAAAGCCACGTCCTGCGCTTGAGCTGTCGGCCACTGTAAAAAGGTTTCCGATAAATTTCGTCAGAACCGTCTCAACTTATTGAAGAGAGCTGCTATCGGTGTCATCCTCGGACGCCGAGTGACGTCAGTCCTCGAGGCTCTCTGCTGACGAGTCAAGAAAAGGTTTCTGTTCCTTGGACGGCTCCACAGCTTCGCCGTAGGTGCGCTGAGTAATTTTCATAATAAACTGTAAAGAAAAACAAAATATTATGCACGCTTGTTCATGCTGGTAAGCACAACATGTGTGATAGGCCTAACGAAGATACGCTCTGGTTTCTGACAGACGCCGGGAGATTGCGCAGCATACTGGAAAGGTGGTGAGGCGCGCCCCACGAATTACCTTCGCCTTTGCATGCTCCGATCCCCGACCCTGGATAGCTCAATCTTTAAAGTACTTGGCTCACAATCTCAATGTGGTGAGTTGAAATCCTTCCGTGGAACTGAAGTCTTTCTATGTGGTCCCTTATGCACATAACGCTTTTCGGTGCCGGTTTTTCATTACTGTCAGCCGTTACAGCTAAACGTTTTAGATCACCATAGAAATTGGCCGATAAAGCAGATTCTGTGTTTTATCAACACTTCGCCTTGCTCCTGGGCGAGCACCTTCTGCAGTATACGAATAGGAATAACCATCAGGATGATGCATTGATATCGAATGCGTGCCATGTATTCCCCAAAATGTGAACGCTAGAATAGCTTGAAAAACTCCACCTTCCGTAATTATTAGAAATGAGCGTGTTGGTGAATAGATACGCATACATAAAAGAATAAAACATCAAACATCGATGTTTTATCCTTTCATGTATTCGTACTCCACTTTCGTCGATCTAATTTTTATTATTACTGCTGTTTTTCTTTAACTTGTCCTCACGGTGTTTTTATTGGTTCCTAACGTGAAGAGTATTCCGGGTGTCAATCAAACAAATGTAACATTTTTATACACTTTTAAGGGGGAATCACCCGCGAGATGTTTGTTGCCTTTTTCGCATTTATGACGCTGTTGTTGTTGTAGTTGTTGTTGTTTTCAACAAACGGATTGTTTTTAGCGGCGGGTGCAGTTCGGGAGCACAGCATGCCATTTTCTGATCGGGTGCACCAACCTCTGGACGGCCCCTTGGGAGCACACGTGGACCGGTTAGAGCACATATGGTCCGGTGGTTGATCCGGTGGGATCACACAGACTATCCTTCTCTAATGACTAATTCGGGTGGTCATTTGCCGGCAAAATATTTTGCCATATCTTCGGAAGGGCGTTCGCGTGGTCAAAGGCTGGGTTCGCACAATTCGGGTGGCGCTTTCCAGGCGCGCCCCGGTAATTTGTCGGCACAATTTTTTGCCCGAGGTCTAAGACGTCGGGCAGCTTTAAACTGAAAGGCTTTAAACGAGGCTAATCAGTATTAGCTTGTAAGAGGCAAACCGGTTTATCTGACAACGTTGTTTAAAGTGTTTCGACTCCGAAGCTAGTGTGCTGCTTGATAGATGAGTAGGTGGTTGTTGATGTTATCTGGTTTCACTACGTTGTTTTATTTATGGCTTTGTCACTAATAAAACTATAGTTGCAAGTACAGGTTCGTCCCGTCGTGTATGTTTCGTCACTTCGTCTTCGTCGTTTGAGCTGTTTTCATTGTGTATAACATTCACCAACTCGCCCAATTCGTTACCTTAGTACACCAAAAACAGTTCAAATTATTGTAATTTTGAATTATGTTAAACATTTGCATAGCTCTCATAAACAAATTTAAGGGTTGCGTGACATTTTTTTTATTACGTCATAATAAACCTCGAAATGAATAAATATTCAAGTGCATTCCGGCAACTCAGGTTTGTGTAGCAAAATTTGCTCATTGAGTGACGAGCGGGAAAATCCTCCTTAAAGGGACACTGACAGGGTATTTATGTTTGTCGAGGTTTTTAGTTGTACGTGACATATGAGAGCCCAACTACCCAGAACAGAATTTGCGGCTCGAATTTCGTTTTCTTTCCGCCCGAAAACCGCCGATCGAGAACTGGCCGGTTTGAGTCGCGCTCACTCTCTTTTCCGTGGTCACGGGCCGTTTCCTAAGGTATCGACGCGACCACCAAATTTAATCAAAGTCGTGGGTCATTGAAGGCACACAGTCAATATTAAAAATAGAAACAAATATGAAACCCATTTTTTGTGGCTTCCAAAAAGCTGCAAATACGTTGATTGAAAAAAAAAGGTAGCACAGACAACCGGAAGCATTCTGTGCGTTCACTGAAAATTTTCAACATGGCGTCGTTTCGCGTATCGTGGGACTAGCGGATGGCAGCGGACGACGGGCGTTGGACCTCTACTTCAGAACTGTCGTTCACGGTACCGGCGAATTCTGTCTTCCTTCGAAAGAGAAATTTTGGACCGATAAAAGAACTGATATTCACCCCGTACGACACGCCCGACCAGCAAGCCGATTGCACGAAGACGTCGCCGAGCCGTCGTCCCTTCTCGTTGCTGAAGACATCGCTCGCTCAAAAGTCAAGCACGAAGTGCGTACTTTGAGTTGAATACGCACGCGTATGGTTTATTTACGAGGTGCGAATGTGGCGTCTGCGTGGTGCTGCCCGACGTCAAGCCGGGAGTGCATGTAATCAGTGATGTAATGAAGGGAAATCAGCAGCAAACTTCCGACATACAGTCTACCGGCTCCATTAGTACGCATGAATGAGTTCCTTCAGTAGCTCTAATAAAGATTAAAAAAAAGTTCCCTCAGTAGCTGTAGGAAGAAGAAGTGATCGTAAGTGGACCCTTTATTTTCGTTCTCTTGAACCAAAGTGATTCATTGGGGCCCTTGTGGCCCTGGGTCCCGCTACGAAGAAGGCAGCGATCCTTTAACAAGTAAGATGAGCTCCAAGGAGAGCAGCATGACGGTTCTTGAAGACCGGGTTAATGAAGAGGCAACAGAATGCTCCAAGCAGACCAAGGAATATAGAATTATTCTACCACGTCTACCTACAGGTATGCTCGTCACGAACTCCCTTTTCTTGCATGCGGATATGTCCGGACGACCGTACAAGGCAACAGACTTCAAAAAAGTCATTTTTTCTATAATTGACCGGAAAGATCTTGTCGCCTTAGGCCATTTCCAAATGAGCCATGTTTGGATGGCCGTCTTCGCCAATGGCGCTGCAAAATACAAGGTAAAAGCACAAGAAGAACTCGAAATCAAAAAGAAAAAGTGCCTCGTGATCGATTCTACAAAGGATGAAATCAAGATGAAACTGCTTTGGCTACCGCCTCAGCTACCGGACAGCGAGGTCAAGAAGGTGCTTGAACCGTTTGGAACGGTAAAAGAGATAACTAGGGAGAGGTGGAGATTTTCAGATCTCCAGGAGACGGACACCTTGACCCGATTTGTAACACTAGTACTCAAGGATCACCTTTCGGTTGATACGGTCCCACACATGCTCACCATCTACGGAATGAATACTCTGGTGGTCATTCCCGGACGACCTCCGCTCTGCCTGCGCTGCAAAGCAATTGGCCACATCCGTCGACAGTGCTCTACACCACGTTGTATACAGTGCTGGCGGTATGGCCATTCCACCGAGGAGTGCGTTGTAACCTATGCCTCCAAGCTCCAGGGTAATGCTTCGCCATCGGCTGATGTAAGTGAACACATCATGGACGTCGATGAAATGTTCACTAAGGACCTGGAACCTCTGGATGATTCTCAGGAATCTCAAGAAAACCTCGACAACTCATGCGAGGTATCCTCGGGGCAGCAAGAGGAGGCACCTAAACCTTGCACCATCGATGCCCTAATCCAAGAACCACCAGATGATCCCACATCTGAAGCTCCACTCACTAGACCAAAGGAGACAAGAAAGCTTCCCACACAGATTACTCCACCTGCTGCGACGGAGACAGAAGATGAAAGGTCGTGCAAAAAGGTGAAAGTCGACGCCATCGACACCACCTTAACAGCAGATCCCTGCTGCTCCAAAGATGTCCCCCTGAGCAGGGAAGACGTCCATCCCCAAGAACAACGTGGAAAGGCGAAGTTTAAGGAGCGGAAGAAACCAAACCTTCCCCGGTCTGAATCAAATGTTTAAATGGTTACAGTCAGCTTTGGCACCACCCAGATAAGTTCTCTTACCATATGCTCCCTTAACGAGCGCGGTATTAATTCACGCAAAAAGCAATACCAACTATATCGTTTTCTAGAACCACACAATTGCGACATAGTCGCATTGCAAGAGACTAAGGTTTCTCAGGATAACGTTCTGTTCTCAGCTAACAGCGTATGGTCAAGCTCATACGCTATATACCACAGCCCAGCAACCGATTACTCTGCTGGATGCGCCATTTTGTTTAAAAAAAGTTTGGAATACCGCATGTGCAGTTTAGTTGAAGGTGTAGATGAAGGTAGGCTTTTAGTTGCAAATGTCCTCATACATGGTGACCCCTGGCGAATAGTTGTTGTTTATGCGTACAATGACTCCGCGCAAAGGGAGAACTTATTCAATGAAGTGAGGATTCACGCCGACACAAGATTCGATGTTATTCTCCTTGGAGATGCTAACTGCGAATTGTATGCCAAAGATAGAATTCCGAGCAAGAAAATCGTTGATCCAAGTGTGGACATTCTTCAAGCTCTCGTTCGGGATTGCGACCTGTTGGACACTTTCACAACAAAAAATCTTCTTCAATATACACACTTCCATGGATCATCGCATGCGCGTTTGGACCGTATCTATGTGTCTGGGTCGGCTAGCAGTTCATGTAGTAATTATAACTTAATTCCTGCATATTTCTCAGATCATTGTATGGTCATGGTTAGTGTAGGTTTGAACCGAAAACGAATAAAGGAAAAGACGCAATCATGGGAATGCTGGAAGATGAACGAAAGCCTGTTAGAAAATGATGCTTTTTAAACAGCCACAGAAAGCCTTATAAATGACCTTGGACACATAAAAACTGCGTGGTGCCAAAAGTAAGAACTGTTTAAAATTAAAATTCGAGAACTAGCTATCGAGATATCTTCGATAAAAAGGTACAACGAAAAAACTGAAGAAAGACGACTAAACAACGATCTCTTGTACTTATATAATCTCGAATCTCAAGTGCCAGGTATGTACAAGAATGAAATAAAAAATATAAAGAGGCAAATAGAAGAACACGACAAGAAGCGCTATGAAGGTGCGGCTGTGAGGACACGCACTCAACAGCTAATTGAAGGAGAGCAGCCCACGAAGACGTACCTACACGCCGAACGAGAGTATGTGAAAAAAAAGTCGGTGTCATTGCTAATACTAAACGGCCAGGAACTGAAGAGTGAAAGTGATATTCACCAGGCTTTTGTCTCGCATTACACCAATCTTTTTGCAACAGGCACTAAGGCACCTCATCCGCGTCTGCAAGAGGTAAGATCAACACTACCCTGCTTAGAAAACGACACAACGGAAAAACTTAATTCACCCCTGGATGTTCAAGAAATTGTGCAAAACATCTCTGAAATGAAAAGTCACAAAGCTCCTGGTCCGGATGGATTGCCTGCTAGCTTCTACAAGAAGTGGAAAGAAAAATTTGCCCCCATACTTTGCAACGTTTTTGAAGAATCTTACACTACGGGTATCTTACCGCTGTCGTTTCGTAAGGCTCATACAATACTGATTCCTAAATCGAAAGACCCTAACAAGTTTAAAAAAGTTGAAGGCTATAGACCTATCAGCCTTCTCAATATTGACTACAAAATCCTGGCTTGATTAATCGCAGGAAGACTTCAATCTGTCATAACCCAAGTCATCGGAGATCACCAAACATGTTCAATAAGAGGAAGAAATATACAAACAAACCTCCACATTGTTCGATCAATGTTAGAGATATGCCAACGCACACAAGAAGCAGCTGCTATTTTACAGCTTGATCTCAAAAAAGCTTTTGATAGAGTAGACCACTCATTTCTTTTTGCCCTGTTGAAACACATACGGGTCGGCGAAACTCTTGGAGAGGGCATCACACTTTGCTACTGTAGCATATCGACTATGTTAAATATAAATGGGACTCTTTCAAATTCTATTCCCGTTTTACGCTCAGTACGCCAAGGCTGCCCAATGTCACCGCTACTTTTTAATATCTACTTAGAGCCACTCTGCAGGGTCATCATCAACGACACAAAGATACAAGGTTTTCAACTTCATGCCTGCGAGGTAAACCTCCTGGCGTACGCAGACGACTTGTCCCTCATTTGCTCCAACAAACCAAGCATAGTGGCAGCTATGTCACATGTCGAAGACTACTGCCATGTGTCTGGTGCTTCTGTGAATAAGGCTAAAAGTAGTGGATCGTGGTGCGGGGAGTGGGGATCAACACCAGCCATGTACGTGGACATTGAATGGTGTAGAAGCAAACCGCAGCTTTTAGGGGTGCCACTCAGTGCGATGGACAATCCAAAGTCCATGTGGGATTCTGTATGCACAAAGGTGAAGTCAGCTGTACGTATGTGGAGCCAACGATACATTTCTACATTTGGGAAGGTTGCCGTATGCAATATCTTCTTTTTGTCAAGACTAACATACCTTCTAAAGGTTATGCATTGTTCTAGAATTACAGTTAATGAGTTCAATAGAGATTTTGCGACATTTATTTGGAATTCGTCGTACGAGCCTATGCGCCGATCTAACTTTTTTCGACGAACGGAAGATGGTGGTCTAGGCCTCGGTCACATCTTTGTCAGACAGCTAATCGCGAGATGGAAATGTTTTAAAACTCCCCAGCACCCGTTCCTAGAAGCATGCAAAGAATATTTTTTACCAAAGTATACGCAGGCACAGGCATCTGGAATTCCATCAAAAGACGCAATCCGTTTACGTGGCTTTTATAAAGAGGTCGCAGACACCATTGAATTTTTGGAAACACGTTTCACAAGCGCTTTCTTCGAGTCGTGCTCCAAAAAGAAATTGCAGAAATGTCTACTTAATTCTTTATTCCCTGATCCACTATATCGCTTGAGTCCTTTCAATAATCCTTTAAATTGTATTACGGATGTTTTAAAAAGAGTGAAACGTATGCCTATACCACCAAAGTGCAAGTCGTTCTTTTTCCGCTTTCACTCCCGAACAATACCAGTGAAAGAGTGGCGTGAATCCCAGGGATTCGATGTATTTTGGAGCACTAACTGCAGATTGGGTAACACCACTGAAACATTCACTCATGCATTCGTACTACGTGTTGATGCTGTATTTTTTTGGGACGTTTTCAAAAGAACAGTCAAGAATGACTTTGAAGTTGAGGAGAGAACCTTTCGTTACCTGCATTTCGGAGCTTGACACACTTGTGGTACTTGGCTTATATAGCCTATGGAAAACACGGAAAGTGGGCACGAATGGGGGTGTCGCCAAACCTTCCTGGGTAAACTTCAAGAACATCTCTATATTTGTGGGTCAGAGCTTGCTGGCACGCTCCGAGGACGATGAATGGAAAGAAATCGTAGCAAATATCAGTCGTTCACCAAACATCATATAATTTTTTTATGAAAATACAAAGAGTTGTATACGTAGTCATGAACTTAACGACAGAACCGCGGCGAGAAAGATAGATGTAGTTTCTGCTAAAATCTTGCACACTTCGTACTGAGCTGCAACATTTGCTCTCAAAAGATGTTTACCACAAACGTCCGGAGAGCGAAGAATGTTAAGACATAGTTTACGTGATGTTTTTTTTTTTTTCGCTTTGATGATTTGTACATAATGTATTATACTGTTTTCGTGTATCTAACATTTAAATAAAGAATTTAAAAAAAATGCCTTCAGTAGCTCAGTAGAAGGACATCCGATTCACACGCAGCGGGCACGGGTTCGATTCCTGGTGTGGGTGCGCCATTTTTTTTTTTTTTTGGTCAAGCATTTTGCGATGTTTACAGTTCTTTTTTTTAGCAATTATCACAAAAAAAAAAAAACACAATTGTTGTGGATGATACGCCGCTGAAATAAATGGAATGGGATTCCATTTTTGACACCTGCGAACTCAATGTAGTCACTTTCCACAAAATGCAGGGAGTATATGAATCGGGTAGCGTCCGCCTTCCGAGCTTCGCGTAACTGTTCTACAGGAATTGCAGCCAGCCATTGACCCCGACCCGTTGAACTTTCGGAAACTTGTGCACTCAACCGCACAATGCCACTTTCAGATGCAAGACATGTGAGGCAACCCTTCACGCAACGTCTTGGGAGTATTTGTTTCGGAGCCGATCACGGGAATTCACCACACTTCGGCACTCGGGCACTCACTACTAATTGCCAACACTTAAATGTACAAAACAACTCATCTTGAAATACAGAACAGCGAGCGGAACCAACACCGCCAAAATTTTGCCAACACCGCCAAAATTGAAGTTCTTTCATTACTCGTATTTCTGTCGATGAGAAATCCTTTGCTGACGTCATAACCAGCATTCGGCCAATCATGGAAGGCCAACCACAGCGACGCTTAGATCGCGCACGTCACCAACACTCACAAAGCCTGTCAGTTCGACGACGGAGCCATAGAGTGCCCGGTCGCAGATTTAGAGCGCGAGGATCTGGTAGCACAGAGCATTTCTCGGGGAACATGGACGTCAGCGCACAGCTTTTGCAGCGGCGAGTACCCGAAACGTGGTTTTCAAACCCGACGAGAAAAGAAGCGGTAGCGCCAGGAACGCGAGGAGCACGAGCGGACATTCCATTGCTCGGGAGAAGTGTGTTTCGGCGTCTAGCCGCAGCGGGGCGCCCGTCAGGTGGCTCTCCTCTCCTCAGTTGTCTGTCATTCTACCTTTGCAATTTCGGCGGCCGCTTCTCGTGGTGATCTGCCAGGCTTTCTCAGTATGGAGGAAGCTATGGCACATCTCAAAGCCAGGAGCCCGGACTAGCTCGAGCTTGTAGCTTTGACTGCATGCAGTCTCAGCTTAAAGGTGAAGAGAGCAGAGACATTTACACATACCACTCGACCACTCGACGAATGAGACACAAAAATTCTTGTGGACACCTCGTTTCCTTAACTAAGCCTCCTTGCTTGGGCCGGTACAGAAAAACGAGAAGCAGACGCTTTTCCGAGCTCTCGTCGTCCCCGCTGCTTCGACGTTTCGAGCTAAAGCGGGTTTCACATGCAGCGATTTTGACCCTTGAGCGGCGCGATTTCTGCTGTCGCGGCGCTCTGGCCAGCACCAGCGGTTAAGCGGCACGAGCGCCGCGACGGCAGAAATCGCGCCGCTCTAGGGCCAAAATCGCTGCATGTGAAACCCGCTTAACGTGGTTTCGAGCGAAGAAACCATAAAACCTAGCGATAGAAACCACCACAATTTCTGCGGAACAAGAGCCCACTGGCAGCTACTGGAGACGGAACTGTCACACCTAAAGGTTTATAGCGCTGACGAGAGGGTTTAGGAGAGGAGGTTAGATGAGAGCTGGCTTCAAGAGAGGTTGCATTGCGGAGGAAAGCGTCGTGATGGCATGCCACTCCCTAGTAACTGACCGTCAACATTAGGAGATTTCTTTGTTCATGATCAGTATAGAACATACGAACCGAAAGTCAAATAAGCATCAGCAATTTGGAGCCCACATCAAGCAGTTATCTCATTAGTCATCTTGAGTTCATTCAGAATCGTGCTGTAAGGTTTATCCTTAATGACTACTACCAAAAAACTAGTGTTTCCTCTCTTAAACACGAGCTGGATATTCAAACTCTCAACGCACGTCGTAAAATAACACGTTTAAATTTATTAATTAGGCTGACCGTTCTCACCCGGTACTCCGTTTTTCACTACTTGCTCCTCCTAGCAAATCAACGTCGCGTCTAAACCACACAAGCCATGTGTCGCGGATCACCGGTTGTACTATTTACTTTAGCCAATCCTTCCTCCCGCAGACCATCGCAGACTGGAACGACCTGCCATCTGATATTCTGACCATTGGTGACCCCACCTTCTTTCGTAATGCTATGATTTCCCATTTTACTAACAGCTCGAATATTTGTATATTATTCTTATCATATTCTTCTTCAACTTTTTCTTGTTTAAGGCAACCCTGTTAGCTGCAAACCCTGCTGGTATTATGTTTCTTGTATTTTTGTGGGTGTGTATATCCCCCTTAGGTAATGTCCTTGAAAAAGGAGCCTTAAGTGTGCAATGAATTAATGAATGAATGAATAAACGTCGGATCACGCCAATGAAAGTGCAAGAGAGACCGGGACGAAGACATTCGTGTTTCACTCGGGAACAAATGTACACGTATGGCCTCATTCCCATACATTGGTGCACGCTTTGCTTCACTAAAATTGATAAGGAACAATATTAGCAACAGATGCAAGACTTAAGAGTTGCGTGTCTTTTGAATAATGAAAAACAAATACTGGCAGACTTAGAGATTCCGTCAAATGCATGCAGTGTTAAAGGCCTAATATTCAGTGCCTTCTACTACGCATCCCCCGTTCCTACGCAGCGAAAGGAGTGTGGGGGGAGGGAGTGGTAGCACACAGGTTGTCTCCCCCTTACACTCTAAAAAAAAGTATGTGCGTCTACTTTCACGCACAACACTCGGAGAGCCAATCACCGCAACTTACGGAGACAGCTCAGCGAATGACGATGCCGAAACATATGTTTAGACCAAAAAACGCAGACTGAGTTGTGACATTAAGCAATGCAAGCGTGACGTTTTGTATTGCTTAATGTCACAACTCAGACTGCGTTTTTTAGTCTAAACAGATGTTTCGGCTTCGTCATTCGCTGAGCTGCCTCCGTAAGTTGCGCTGATTGGCTCTCCGAGTGTTGTGCGTGAAAGTAGACGCACATACGTTTTTAAAGGCTCTGTTATACTCCGACGTAACGCGCGCGCATGCGAACGCTGGGCGAAGTCGGCTACGTCACGCCAGTCACGCCGCGCGCGTCAAAAATTCGCCCTCTCTAAACTCCGGCGGCCCTGGCCGACTCCCGCGGCGCACGTCGGTGGGCCGCCGGCGCGGCGCATGCGCAGAATCTGGCTACGACGGCACGTTTCCTGCGAGAGTGCGGCACTTCCGGTTCCTTTTCGTTTCGAATAGCAGACGAAAATTCTCGCGCTTCTTGAGAGCCAAGTTCGAGCGATGGCGTGAACGTACCTTTCACGACGAAAACTCGCGCTTGCACTGTTGGTGCACCGCCTGCGCCGCAAGCGTAGGCGGTGCGGTACATCTTTGACAAGCGCACGGTCTACAGTGCGCAAGCTTCCTCGTGTCGTACACTCACGGGTGAGGACGAATTCCCTCGATCAGCTTCTCGACGACGGAGTCCGATTCTTCAAACATAACGCCACACGGAGTGGTGCTCCCGTCGTCTGCTATTGCTCGTATTCGCCGCGCTTCCCGCGCGAGGGCTGCCGGGAGCCAGCGCGTGATGCATCCTGGTCCGGCGTCGCTGGCGCGGCCGGCACGGAATACGGCAGGCTCCATTTTGGCGTCGAGGCGGTCAGGCTGCGTCGAACGCCGCCGGTCGCGTCGGTTACGCCAAGACGCCGGAGTAAGTATAGAGCGTCGGGTTTTCGCCGACGTGACGTCGCTGTGACGCGCTCGCACGCGCGCACGCGTTACGTCGGAGTATAACAGCCTTTAGAGTGTACTCTGCCGGCGTGACGCCTTTGATCAGGCACACTATGACGTCAAACCAACAGCTCCGCTCCGTTGACGACACTGTGTCCCATGGCTTTGCTATGATGCGAGCCCCCACACCAACACGTGTAATCAAGGCTATACTACGATAACTTGGCGAACTGTGGACGCAGCGGTCCCCGCGACCCAATAAGAGCATTGGAGCAAGACACGTGATAACGCTACAGGGTCAAGGTCACGGAGGCTTCGTTAACCGCCAGGGCAACACGGCCGTCCGCGACAAAAAGAAGACCTAGGCTTCGTTTTCTTTAAACGACAATTGAAACCGGACGACTGCATCTCTATCGAGAATATCCAAAAAATAAGGAATAAATATTCACGAATTTATTAATTCTAATTTTATTTAAACCAAAAAAGAAAAGTACGCCACATCCGTATGTTTCCCTATTTTTTTTTTTTTTTTCTCCTTGCAGCACCGGGGCCGTTGGCGATGGCAGCTGTGTGATGGACCGCTTCCGCTCAAAACATCTTTGAAATGGTATTAAACAGCGGAAAAAGACGGAGGGCCAGTGGAAGGAGACCACAGACACAGCGCTGACTTACAATTGAAACATTTACTTGTGCACTGTACAGCAAGTAAACATAAAAAGGATAGACACAAAAACAATCAATCCGGTAACATACCCCTTTCCCATCATGCCGAAAAGGCCCACACGTATTTGCCCGACTTTCTGATAAAATCAACCTCGTTACTCGCTAGGGCTATGGACGGAGTGCTTACACATGCCCGCGTCATAGCTAGCAATAAAAAGGATTCGTCATTTTCCCTTGCTTCTGGGTCGTGCTAAAATCTTGATGTCATCAAATGGCGGTGAACAAGCACAGTCGCCCAATGTTTTAATAATATCAAGCGAGCGTCAACCGCCGGGACGGCCAGCGCCGTGCCGCGGAAAAATGCGGCGTCACGGGAGAGATTAAGCGCGTGCGCACAAAGCTCTTTCTCTTGCGAGCGTCGTCTGCTAGGCTATTCCGTGGACCGCACACAGCCCCTGTTCATTACCTGCTGGCATGAACAGCGGTTGCTTGCGTGATACTGCTCAGGCGTAGCATAAACCGCGCGTCATCTCGAGTTTAATGGACCTTTTGTAGAAATACGCGGTGCGCATGCGCGGAGTATTTTATGCGTCTGGGTTCGAGAGTATCTAGTTCCAAACAATCCGCCATCTTGCATTTCTCGCCTTTGAGCGGTTTCGTTGTGTCGACCTCGGGGCGGAAGATTACGCACGATGGGGACAAAGGTGAGCTTGGGGGAGCCGTATCTATAGGTCACATCGCCTCAATGGGTGAACAGGAGGTAGCTGACGTTTTGGATGTGGAACGGGTGGGAGAGGCCTTGGGCGCGCGTTGGTTTCCAGTCACCTAGTCTCGAACCGATTCGCGTGTCTAGGTAGCAGCACATATTCGCCAAGAGGTCCATTTACTTTTTTTGTTCATTTCATGTTTGCGCTTACTTTTGCGAACACCAACAAAAATGAAAAATACGCTGACGCGACAACCTGAACGCAACGATGCATTAAACTATATACCACAGACAATGCTACAAGGCATGAAAACCAATCCAGTGCTTTCACCCTGCCACGTGACATCGTGCTTCCCCGTGCAGTTGTACCCAACGGGAAGGCCACGTGACAGACTTTTAGCGATGGACTGGCCAAGATTAGGGTGCCTTCATGTGCGCTCATTGAGGCACTCTAGCCAAGATAACTCGTAGCGTCGGCTGCGGTACAACACAAAGTGAAACGGAGTATAGACAGGGTTTCCGCTTGGGCTTGGTGTTTTGTATTATCAACTGCGTTGTTGCAGTCGTCATCTAGCCTATGTAGCCGGGTAGTCACAGGTATGCCTCCTCGAGGGCCCATAAAACCACGGGAACGTGTTGTGACAATGTCGATGGGCGGCATGACGCAAAGCAATATAGAAACAACCGTCGGGGTTACACCGGCTAACGTCAATAGGATTTTGAACGCACTTCAAGAGGAGGGCCGTATCGGCTATGCACTTCGACATTGCAAGCGCCCTGCCCTCCTTTGCTACGGAGCAGGGGCTGTGTGCGGTCAACGGAATAGCCTAGCAGACGACGCTCCCACCAGAAAGGGCTTTGTGCAGACGTGCTTAATCTCTCCCGTGACGCCGCATTTTCCCGCGGCACAGCGCTGGCCGTCCCGGCGCTCGACGCTCGCTTGATATTATTAAAAAATTGGGCCACTGTACATCAATCACAATGGACCGCAAGGTAGTCAGACGGGGAGGAGCGCAAGGAAATAGAATGTTTTCTCGCCCGGACACTAACGCACCTTCCCATCTGTCCAACCTACACTCTGCCACAGGAAAAGAGGATCAGGTACACCACCCAACAGGTGCAGTCGACATACCGGTTGCCGTTGTTGGCCTCACATTGCACCCCCGGGCGTCCACTTCAGGCATTAGCGCCCGCCACGGATTCGCGGGAAAATCGAGCGTATGGTTTTCTCATGAACTGTTCCCGAAGAGCTCCCTACTTAAGCGGATGGCAATGTTGCGGCGGTGGACGTTCATCCGAAGTTGGATGGCTTCGCAGCAGACGACTCTTGGCCAGCAGACGACAGCCGGTTCCTCCGGACCTCGCATTTGGCGCACTGACACACACGCTCCCGTGACGTGGTGTCACGTACCTCGCTCCTTCGCTCTTATTGGGTCGCGAGAGCCGTAGACTCCACAGTTTGCCAAGTTATTAGGGAGTTTTCATAGACCGTTTCCCCTACTCCGCTACGCTCTCCGCAACGAAGACGCCGCTAGTGGCGCAAGAGCGCCGCTGGCTTTGACTGCAGAGTTCCGGATCTTGTAGCTAGCGGGTTGCGGAGAGCGTAGCGGGACGAAAGAAACTATCTACGAAAACTCCCTACAATGAAATAGAGTACAGCGGATGGTTTCAATATAGACTGCTTTCGGAAGTGTGTGCTCTGTTGGAAGCAGTGGAATCCATGCACAATGACGGACACAAGAGCGAGCTCCTTGCGTTCGATTGCCTCTCGGCTGCAGGAGCCATCATGCAATTAGAGCACAAGTCCAAGGTACCCGCTCGCACTACGTGCGCGTTCAGCGGTGTTCGTTGTAGTTCCGTTGTGTATTGAGTGAGATTTTCTATCAATGGGAATGTGACTTTCGAAAGGGATTTATATGGGGTATTCAATGGCGGCCATACCTGAGTTCATGGGTGCTGATGCGTGATGACGGCAAGCTTCCGCAGTTCCCTTGCCTCGTGCATTTCACACTATCAAAATTGCTGGTCTTAAAAATCTATAAACGTGAGCTCGTTATGAGCATGCGAAGTAAACAGTGCACTCAAACATGGCGTCTAGTGAATACCCCCATAGAGCGATCGCTTTAAGACGGCACGGTCAGCGAGTAACTGGACCTTAATAAGCTTCTCCCATGACTGGACGGCCGCCGAGCTCATCCGCATCCCCAACTTCTTCTGGAGCAGTTGGACAGCCACGCCGAACAGCGCCTCGAAGTGCGGCGGCTGCACCCCCTCGCGCACGGTGTGGGCGACGGCGTTCTTGCGCACCATCTCCGTCAGGATGCCTGGGTTCTCCAGCGTGCTCACCATGGCGCTGATCTGGTATCCCACGGCGCACGAGTGGGCGTTGAACGTCGGGTCGTCGCCGAGCGCGTCCAGCGACCGGCCTCGGAAGTGCGGGAAGAGCTGCAGGAACTCCGGGTGCCTGGTGAACATAGCCATGAAGAGGAGCTTGCCATAGTGCGGATGCTTCTTGCAGAAGACGTTCCAGGTTTCGCGCACGTTCTTTTTGTCCTTGGTTGAGAGCCCGGTGTTACTGTCCACGTCATTTGTCTTCAAGAAGTTGCCCATTACCGATGAGGGATGATTCCAAATCAAAGAGGAAGGTCATCGAACGCACGTGATCGAACGTTCTGCACTTTTGTAGCCGTTTTTTGTGTTTTTTTTTTCCTAATTTTGTTGCTTGGGCATTTTCCCAGCTGAAGATCATTCGTCGCCATCCTGTTCTTTTTTTTATAAGAGGCACTTTCAAAACCATTTTCTCGCTCTCTTGAAGTACTCTTCTAAATGAATGTCATAAACTCTGCCTCACCATAAATGCATACGAAAAAGAAGATTTGAGGCCCAGCGCAGTGCTTTGAGCCGTTGCTTTAGCCACACTGTACTTTGAGCTATGACCCTCGCGAACGGAGAGTCATACCAGGCTACGGTGGCTACCCCTGTCAGACGGCGTTCTAAAGATCCTTTTCATTAAAGGGGCTATGCAACAATTTTTTTACTTTGCGCAAATACCGCTTAGAACGGATCCCTGACGTTAATGACCTATGAAACACGCCTTCGTTTTTCACCCGACGCATTAGAAGTCCCAGAAAAAAATTAAAAAACAACGAGCAGCGTTCACGCCCTCAACTCGCAGCCAGAACAAGCGGCCACGTGATCTGGAGCCGATTATATGCCGCCAATGTAGATCATAGCCACGCGCTGGGGTTGGCAAAGCACAGGACACGCGCTGAGTTCCAGACATTGTTATGGCTCGGCTATTGTCGTCGTTGCAGCGATTGGACACGGGCCACTACTCGAATGCTTCTCGAGCTATCAATTATCACGAGCCTAAATCGAGTGCGCACGCAATGCTCGGGTCCAATCTATGAACCGCATTCAAATATCGTCATACGGGTGTACTGCGATCCCCGCGTTACGTCATCGAATTTTGCAAGGGAGAGATTGAATGAAAATGATCGCTTTTGTCCTTGAAATTACACCGCAACAAAGGAGTTTCTTGGCCAGTGGCATTGCATGCGAGTATCCTTGAGTCCCACTAGTGCCAGTAAGCTCGTGTAAAGTGAAAAACATTCCAATTGAATATCGTTGCACAGCTCCTTTAAAGGGATACTGAACCATAGAATTTAGTGTCCATAATAAGTGGCGCACGTTCTTTCCACGAGCCAGCAGCCGCCGGTGTGCGCGAGCACACGCAACAAAAATGACGTCAATGATCTCCATTCGCGGTTAAGATGGCAGTGAAATGCATGGGCTTCGGGCGAAAGGAGAATAAAGACAAGTTTTTCATCTATACAGTGGTGTCTGGTGTAAAAGGTAAGCGATTAATTGGTCTAACAAGCATGTAGCTTTCACTTGTAGAGATGAAAAGCCTGTCTTTATTCTCCTTTGGCCCGAAGCCCATGCATTTCACTGTCCTCAAGCGCGAATGGAGGTCTTTGACGTCATTTTCGTTGCGAGTGCTCGCGCACACCGGCGGCTGCTGGCTCGTGGAAAGAACGTGCGCCACTTATTATGGACACTAAATTCTATGGTTCAGTATCCCTTTAAGCTCCTTTAAAAATATCGGCCAATCAGCTCGCGATGTGGAGTGCGCACGTGCTCTGTGGCGCGCGCACGTGCTCTACGGCGTGCGCTGGTTCGCCGATTTTATAAAGGAGCTTAGTGAAAAGGACCTTTAAAACGCCGTCTGACAGAAAGACAATACCTGGGCCGTGGCACGAGCCGCATAACACCCTAATGGGTGCAGCGCGTGGACATGGGGGATGGCTTTTATCACTAGCTGTAGTGAAAAGGAAAAAAGGAAGACAAGTATAAAGGAAGCAAGTTGATAGTCAGCGGTGTGTATGTCTTTTCCTCTCACAGTTTTTCTAATTTGTAATTGTTCAGCTGACTATATTCGAGTTTCTTGTCGTCTTTTTCGATGTGTTCTCGGGGAGTGTCCCATATTCCTCTATACTTCAGAAAATGCTACAAGCGCGAGCATGTGGTCTTGTACAGTACTTGCACTGCACGAGCGCGCGTGCTTGGCAGGGGCGCAGAAAAAGCCCGGAGCTCGCGCTTGTAACATTGACTGCGTCTGGACTTAAGCTGAAACCAAGTATCATAAAGTATTTGAGAAAGTGTTGACCGTCTGCAAACGTCTCAGCCTTTCCTCCTGCTTCACTTCTCGCCACGCGAAAATGTAGCGCATGCGCACTGTGACCAATCTCCTCAGGAGGCTTCCGCCATTAAATTGCAAGCGCTCCCCAAGGTCTGGGATGGACTCTTTCTTCAATCGACTTTCTATAGGACTCTCTCTTCAATCGACTTTCTATAGCCCTTGATAAAGGGCACGGTGTAAGATAATACTCTTCAGGTGAGGACAGCGCGCTCCTCGCGACGTGCCGATAAAGTTCGCTTTTCACTCTCTCTCACTATGGTTTCAAGCGGCGCCGGCAGATGACTCGTCGGCCCGTAGCACGGTGTAACCGCTCATTCACACTGGAAGCGGATCCGCGTTCGCAAAGCGGTTGCGAACGCGGTTGTATAAAGATCCAGTACAATTGCACGCCCACTTGATGTCATCGAGTGCGCGTGCAATTGCACTGTATCTTTATACAACCGCGTTCGCAACCGCTTTGCGAACGCGGATGCGCTTTCAGTGTGAATAGAGAGATTTAGAATAGGGGGCCCCAAAGCTTGGGGGCCCCAAAGAAATAGGGGCTCACCCCTGCGCATGCGCAGAACCCCAACTCCGTTTGGGGCTTTGGGTTGGCGCTTGGGCCCAAAATTTCTTGGGGCCGGGTTGCGTCGGCAAACATGGCGGCGCCCTTTCCGCTCGCTTCGGAGCAAATTCGTCATGGTCGCGGCAGTATTAGCCCATTTCAATGCCAATGAATAGTGCAACCAGCTTTCGCTTTGCTTTATCTCGCTCAAATCACAAAGAATGAGCGGTGGGCTCACCCCACTTTAAAGATCGTCCCCGATTCTGGTCGTTTCTAAGCCTAAACATACGCGGTAAGCGTTGACATGGCAACGTATTTCTACTCCGTGGCTCCGAGTAGATTTCGTTCGTGGCACAATACCTGCAACTTGAAAACAAGTATTTCAAGGCTTCAAAGTCGCTCCAGCTCAGATCTAAATAGTTAAGCTGCTCGCAGAGTATGCGCGCTCGCGTTCGTCTGTCTGGGCATAGTTGAAGGCCTAAATCTTCGGCTGCAGATGGTCAAAGCGCACACGAACGCCCAAAAAATTCGAGAACGAGCCATGCCTAAAACAGCACGCAAACACAGGAGGTGGTGGTGGTGAATACGTTTATTTAAAGAAAAGAAAAAATATATATCTCCGGAGACTCGAAGTTTTCATGATGCAGTGGCCTTAAGGCTTGGCATCGTCTCCTATACTTCGTTTCACTTTATCTGCGAGCGAAGCCAAAGCTAGAAGCGCGAGACCAGCGCTTTTGTGCATTTCTCCCCAGCTCGCGCGCTCGAGCAAAGCCTGAACGCACGGAGCTTCCGTGCTCGCGCTTCCAGTTTTGCCTTCGCTCGCACATAAGGTGAAACGAAGTATAGGTTGAAGGTGTTAGATGGAGTTTCCCAGGCCTCCCTCAGAAATATACTCTAAGGGCCGGTTCTCACATGGAGCGAAGCGCTGATGTAGCGCTCCTCACGTGCAGTCAGCTACTTATCGCCTGCCACGAGCAACAGTTTTGGCGGTGCGATACAAAGCTGGTGAACGCTCCGGTCAGCACGCGCTTAGCGCGAGGTTAGCGCTATGCTTGTAGCGCTCCGCTGCGTGTGTGAACAGGCCTTATGAGAGATCTGAGGATCCTGGTCTTGCGTGGGGTGTCACCCGCTGGGTGCGTCCAGTCCTGCAGTTTTGAAGGTCTTTCATCGTTCGCCATCTTACTGAAGATGAGTACTCTGAGGGTGGAGAGGGCCTCACATTCCCAGAGTAGGTGTTTAAGTCTGGGAATGGATTCCTCGGCTTGACATCGCTGGCATCTGGGGTCGGGAGGGACAGCGTAGGGTTGTTGTTTCTTAAGTCTTGCCAGGTCCATTTGGTATCTGAACCTGGGTGTGACTGCCCCTCTTGTGCGTATGCGGCGGAGCATCACTGATTCTTTTCTCTTGAATTCTTCCCTAGGAAGAGGATGCTGTTCTGGGGTCCATGATCTTCCCAGAAGATGTTTTCGTGTCTTCTGGGCTAACCTGAGTTCCTCCCTTGGATCGTATGGGGGAAGCTCAGTGTCTTGTTGCTGTGGTGTTGAGCCTGCCGTAGAGGACTGAGACAACAGGGACGGTTGCGTGAGATTCCTCATCGCCTGCTGTGCAGCCTCATGGGCTAGCTCGTTGCCCGAAATGCCTTCGTGCCCGGGAGTCCACCTGACATTAATTTGAATTCTCTTGGATCTGTGTAGCGAGATCGCGAAGGCGAAGATAGCGTCAACGGTGGGGCTAGAAGAGGACCTGTATTTCTTGAGTTCTCTGATGGTGTCTTGCGAGTCGGTATAGACGATTAGCTGTTGTTCGTCTTGTAGATGGGGTACTGCCCCTCGGATGGCTTGCAGCACCGCCTCCCGTTCGGCGAAGCCCGGCGTGTGGTGGCCTCGAGGGTTACCTTGGGTTTCTGTCCAGGTCGCATTTCCTTGGATGTATGTGGCTGCTGTTGCCCAACCCATATAGGAGATGCTGGCGTCCACATAGACGATCATGTTTTTTTCGTCCTCAACAAGCTTAGCCAGCTCCTTCTTGTGCATGCGAGCGTAGTGTTCTCGTCTTTTCTTGTGCCGCGCAGCGTCCATGTTTCTTGGGAGAGGTTTGCACTCGTGAGTGACATCAATGAGTTCCCACGGGGCTTTGCTCGGTTATATGGGGACGTCTTCTTGAATCTCGATTCCCTTGTACTTAGCAATTTTTCTTCCCTCGGTTGTATGCTGTAGACGAGAGAGTTGAGCCTCCTTCTGTTGGTTCATGAGGTCTGTGAGTTCTGGGAGGAAGATGCACTTGTTAACTTCCTCTGCCGAAGTGTGGCGTGGGAGCCCAAGGATGGTTTTTCTTGCTCCGTTGAGCATGCTTTTAAATCTGGAAAGATGGGTTTTCGTGAGCCGGTAGAATCTTGCTGCATAGGCTATTTTGGATACTAGCACTGCAGTCACGAGTTTTTTGGCTGTTTTTTCCCCAGCTCCTCCCATTTTCGTGGATATTCTTCGAACGAGATTGATACCTTGTTTCCATTTCTTGGAGATCTCGGCCAGCCAAGCTTTGCTTATTCTTGGCTTGTACCCAAAGTTTATCCCAAGGATTTTAACGGAGTCTGCTTTTTGGATTGGGTCTCCCGCAAAGGTAAGACCTAGGGTTTTGTTGTCTTGATCGCGGCCGTAGATAGTATATTTAGTTTTTTCAGGCGATGGGAACATTCCCACATCGGCAAGATATTCTTCAATGGTGTCGAGTCCCTTCTGCAAAGCGACAACTTGGGTTTCGGGAGGCCCTTGATACGTCCAGATCGTGATATCATCTGCGTACATCGTCGCCCTGAGGTTGGGTATTTTATAAAGTCTCCAGAGGAGTGGTGCCATGACGATGTTTAATAGTGTAGGTGACAGCACAGCGCCCTGGGGAACTCCAATGTTGTTTTCTTGAAGGGTTCCTTCTCCACATTCTTTGTCATATCCGGCTCGGATTTTGTAGACCCGTCCCGAGAGAAATGATTTTACGAAGTCTAGTTGTTTACCCGTGAGGCCTTGCTGCTCCATCTTGCCAATGACTGATTGATGGGGGACAGAATCGAATGCCTTCTTTATATCGATAGACACGATCACTCGCATTTGTTTTTTTCCTGGGTGCATGTCCACGACGTCTGTGTATATCATGTGCAGACTGTCATGTGTGCACAAGTTCGATCTAAATCCTGTTTGCGTTGGATGAAAGATGCCGAGGGTTTCAGCGTTGTGCTGAATCCTTGCGAGTACCATTCTTTCCATAAGTTTTCTCATGATAGAGGTCAAGGAAATAGGTCGGACGTTCTTTGGGTCAGTTGCTGGCTTCCCTGGTTTAGGTATTGGTGTGACCAGGGACAGCTTCCATTCTTCGGGAAGTTGCCCGCTTTCCCAGATCTCGTTAAACCGTTTAAGAATAACAAGACGGGTGGCCAGGGGTGCGTTTCTGAGCATGGGCACTGTAATTCCGTCTTCTCCAGGTGCACTCTTGCTTCTGCACTGTTGTATCGCCGCTCCGAGTTCCCACTCTGTGAAGGGGAGGTCCTCCGGCTTGTCTGCAGGTCCCGAATGGGTCGGGTGGTAAATGATTGCCTCTGGTTTCGTTGGGGGTTGTGGAAAGAAGATGTCTCCCAATTTGTTGAGAATTTCTTCCGTTTTTTCATTGGAGAGGAGTGCGATGACCGGAACAGGGCTGACTCCTTTCTTTTTTCCTGACATGGATTTGAAGGTCTTCCACACGTCTCTAAGGTTGGTCTTTTCGTCGAAGGACTCGCAATACCCTAGCCATCTGTCGATGGATAATACGTTTGCGTATTTGCTTGCTTCTTCCGTTAGACGGTTGACCTTGTCTAGGTGTTTCTTCTGTTTCCCTTGTCGGTATTTTTCTAAGGCTCTGGTCCTTTTGTCCCATAACGCGAGGAGATGGTAGTCTGGTTCTGGCGTGCCTTCAGAGACTTGCCTTACTTCTGTGGCAATCTTTGTAGCTGTTGCGAGTAGTGCGGTGATTTGACATGGTTCCAAGGCATCTCCTTGTTCTTTGAGGTTTTGCCTACATTTGTCCCAGATTATTGTTCTCGTTGGTCTTTTTTGCTTGAAATTATTGCCTCCAATGGCGACGTCCATAATGATGGGAAAGTGGTCGCTGCCCAAGCGTCCTGCGTCATATCCCAGCTTATCTTCCGAGCTGTTGTCGGCGTGGCTAGGGTGACGTCGATTATGGTGTCTACTTGACAGCTAGTTAGCGAGTGTCTCGTTGGTCTAGTAACATCATTGATGAGTTCGAGACCTCCGGCTTCTATTGCTTCCATAAGTTCTTTGGTCCTGCGGTTTTGCTGTAGATTAGCCCAGTCCTCGATTCTGGCATTAAGATCCCCTCCCATGATGGGGTAATCGTCTGGATATTGATCTTTGAGATAATTAAGCCATGAGTGATCATATGGTTTCGAGGGACAGGCGTATGCAGATGCAATCGTTAGTCTTCTTTGAGTGTTCTGGAGTGCGATTCGTACTGCTACCACCTCTTGGTAGTCAGTGCACCAGTTGTCTGTATTTATGACAATGAAGGCTAACTTTTGACTGACAAACACGTTAACCTGAGCCTTGACCCCCTCTTCCCCATCATCGTTACGTCGCCCCGCAGGAACGGTGCGTTTTATTGCTGGGTTCGCTATCTTGTGGTAGCCAGACAGGAGGAAGAAAATAGAACACAGGAAAGAGCGCTGACTCCCAACTTTTGTGTTGTGAAAGAAAGAGAAAGAGGAAGCTTCAGACATGAGCCCACGCGCACCCACAAGGTAAAAAGAAGAACGAATAAAAACAGATACATTAGTAAGTTGCAGTAGAAAAGGAGAAACG
>JABSTQ010008991.1:0-25529 GCA_013358835.2 Ixodes persulcatus
GATCGCAGACAACCTTCGAGTGTTCCATTGTTACTCGAAAAAGGCCCATTGCACCAAGAAACTGCAAATATTTTCCGACATTCACCGGCGTATGACCGCCATGAAAACCACAAGCGTGATGTTTAAAGGGGCACAAGGGGTACATTGTATCAAGCTGGTTAAGGGATCACGTGATTTTGTTGAAGTCTAGTCTTAAAGTAGAAGCAAATGTGCTGCCGAGAGAAAAAAGTAGGTTCTAACTTTCCATTTCATTGGTAGTCTATACGTAGTTAGGGAGACAGCGGAGCGAAGGTGACTAAGCGCAAAGACGCAAGAGGGGGCAGGAGGTCTTAAACCTGGTTCACTTGGTGTGGTTTTACTGGCAATTTCGCAGTTGAGACGAAAAGGATCCTGGCTACCACCGCGGTGTTTCTGCCGCACAATTGGCATCGTAACTGCGAAATCATAAGTAATATCTTACCGCGTGAATTCATTAGGTGCTTGCTTCATACGACAGAGAACGCGCAATCTGTCTGTCGAAGCGCTTGTTGGCAAAATACTTTTGCGCTCGATTGTCTGCTGAGCGTACACGATATTAGGCTGAGAAGTGTTGGAAATAACAATAACTGCTCCAATCAGTCACCCGTTGGTGGTTCGATTCATCGATGGTTGCCTACCCCTCACTGACAGAGGAATACTAATAATAAGAAGAATGGTGATATCATTCATAAATATTAATACAAAAAGAGATGCTGTCGCGTCAAAAGCCAAGACAGCTTGTCTGCGTGGCCAGGCAAACTTAAGAAACATAATAATATATTCAAATACTACTGTCTAACTCTAACCAAGTGCTTTCGCAAGTGGATAAAAGGAAGCCCATAAAAAGAGCATTTGATTGTCAAATACATTTTGAAGCAATTAAAAGTAATACATGCATACATATATTACAATTAACCTCCCGAGACGTCGTGCAAGCCGCACCCATACCGAGCAGACATTCACGTATGGTTCAACAGGTAGCGCTACCTTTTGCTGCATTTTTGGAACTGCAAGACAGCCCTTAGCGGCAATGTTTGGCAGTACCGCGTGAAAAATGTATCGCGACAGTATTTCATAAGAAGTTTTGTATTGATATTTCTGCAATGCGTTATACTTAATTTTTGTCCGTATCTTTATTTCAGTATCCGAATACATTTTTTCGTGTATTCTTTGTACCTAAATAAATCATTGGCCAATGTCTCTCGTTACAATTTTTTGAAGAATCAATGACATTCACGCGAGAATTCAAGCAACTGTTCCCTTTTTTATCCGCTTCAAGGGGGCTGGCGGGTACAGTCAATGGGATTTTGAGCATTGACAATCAAGCAGACCATGGTTTGTTTTGAACATGAACAGCCTGAGAGTCGTGACACTCTTTCCTATTCTGTAAAGATAACGAATGTCTTCCGGGGTGCTTCACCTGATCGTCTGTAGGTTCAAAACGTTAACGGCATTGTGTGCAGGAGCTCCACAAGATAACCTTGCACTCCCTTTGACCTTTACTTTGATTAGGGCAAATATTCTACCTTCAGATCATCAGATAAAAACACCAGTTTATTTCAAGGCGACGCTTTGATAAGACTACAAAAAAAAGGTGCCGGAATTGGACTAAAGGAGGATGGTTTGTTTGTGTGCAAGATGCGTAAAGAAGGACTGCTCTCCACTCTGGTCAAAAAGTTCAACCCAGTGGAGACCCCGTCGGTTCCCACAGCTCCATGCGGAAATAAAGTGCCAATTCTACGCTTCAATTATTTCAGGCTTGAGAACGCTCATGTCGAATTTCAAAATACATCTCACAGTTTGTACGCGTTTTTTGTGTGTATTTGTTTTTTATTTGAACTGAAAACTTTGTTGACGAGCTACCCATTTTTACCTCCGAGCCAAAACGTTTATATACCTAGAACTCTAAAGCAATGACATTTGCATGCTTGAAAACATTCCCAGTGTGAAGGCGGTTTTTTTTTTTTTTTAATAGGAGTCTGTGTTCGTCAGCACCAGCGGAGAGCTTAATCTCAATTGCTAACACGACGCTTTGCTGAAGTCGGCAGCTTCGGACCGACAAGCTATTTTAAAAGCTCTTCAAATGTAATTGAATGTAGCGCCAGGGTTGTATGTTTATTGTATTTTGTATTGCTATTATATAAAAGTTAAAATATGCTGCAGACGGGAATTGTATTGCTTATTTATTTATTTATTTATTTTAATTTTTTTAAATAACCCCACAGCACCCGTGAGGGCATTATATTGGGTGAGCTAATAGAAAATTAACTTGACGCCCGGAATCACTTAATGGCCTCCACAATCATAACTCAAAACTGTGCCTTAGCCGCAGCAAATAACATGCAAATAAAAACAAACAACACAATGTTTTATGAATAGTTAATTGTTGCTGTTAATAAGAATGTTGACATCTAAATTTTTTTTTTCGAAAAAATGTGATTTAGTCTGTCTGCCCGGCAAAATATATTAGGTATTTGTATTTCCAAATACTTTTTCTTCTTCATATATATTTCTCATACGTATCGCGGGACTTTTGTACAGATGTATTTCAGTGTCAGTATTTTTAGATGTTTTTGCCATGTATGTATCCAAGTACCGTATTTTCCGGACTATAGTCTGCGGACTATACATGTTTAAAAGTTGAAAATTCAGGCTGTGCGGACAATCCACGCGTGCGGACTATACAGGAGTTTTGTTTTTCAATATCGTTGATTATGACGAGACGAGACGGATTTTGTGAATAAAAGAGTATGTAAGTTATGATTTATGTATAATACAAGCTTCTTTGTGAGCTACGAAAGCAGTCATATGTCAAGGTGTGCCGCGTATGAGAAGATTTTCGTGTCGACTAAGCACCAGGTGCGGACTATGCACCGAGTGCGGACTATGCACCGGGTGCGGACTATCTAAGCAAAATCTTTTTTTTTTTTTGACCTTGAAGTTGCCCCTGCGGGCTATCCACCGGGTTGCGGACTATAGTCCGGAAAATACGGTATTTGTATTTCCGAATACATTTTAGAGTATCTCTGCCCAACTCTGCTTTTAGCCGCTAGCATTGAACACGATCTCGCACTCGAATGTGCGAGTGGCCTGCCGAAGTGTTCCGCACACTCGTACCCTATCTTTCGGAGGTATAGCCTTCTCAGAGTCGCATTTTTGGCCACTAGCCGTGCTGATAAGCAGCCGAACGAGGTGCCTACTGCTCACTGCTTTGGGCCTATGGTACAGGCTTTGAACCGAGGATTTGATCAGATTCCGCAGGGTTAGAATGTTGTATAGCAGCTCTACACAATTGAAGCTCAAAGAATGGAGTGGAGTGGAGTCTACCAAGATTTTGGGAATACATCACTCGTGTTGGTCAGAGGAACCGGGTAACAATAAACGTACATTTTCCAACCACGTGCAGAAATTCCGTAAAATGAGCGATTTAAGGTCTCCCATTTTTAATTCAAGTACTAATGACATTTCTAGGCAGGTAACCTCGTAGGGAACGTTCGAAATAATTTTACTAAGTGTGAATCAAACAGCTACCACATAGCTTTTAGAAGCAAAAGGAGTTCGAATTCACCGTCGGTCATGTAGTTCTAAAAAAAATCTAAAGTTAAACAGAAACGGGGAACTTCATGCAGATTTCACAGTGGCAAAGCTCTATCATTCTGTCACGTTTAGAGTGTCGAACGAATACCCATGTTTACAAACAAACCGCAGCACCCCTAGCGGACGCCATCGGCACGGCGCATGCGCGATGGAATGTGGGCAAGAAGCTCGCCGTCGCCCATAAGCAAACCATTGAAATGCAATGTTGTCGGCGTCGGTGTGAGTCCCCCTGCCCTTTGTCCCGTTCGAATTGTTGATTCTACGTCTTTCTGGCGATGTCTGACTACTTGAATGGCCTCAGCGAAATTACCGAGGCTCGTTACGCCGCAAACCTACGCGTGAATAACGTGACATGCGGCGATTCATTTCGTGTGGACGCCACAGAATGTACGCTAAAGCCTGATTCGCATGATGAGATTTCGCTCGCAATTTTCAGTCGCGACGTCGCTTGAGCTGCAAAAGCGTGAACCGTAGTTGAGATGGTCGACGTCGATACCGAAAATCGCAAACAGAATCGGACCAAGAGTGTCAGGCATAACAAGTCGGTGATAGCCACTGGTAACAATTATCAACATCTCCTTGTATCTACTGTTTACATCGAGCCTGCTTACCAACCTTCATACTTAAGTCTTTTGAGGCCTGAACTTACTTTTTACAGCAAGTACCGGGTCAACATTTGGTCTTGGGGCCGGTGTCGTCTAAAAGAGCAGACGACAAACAGAAACGTTTGAAAAAGCAGATGACAGTTCGAACGATCAGGCGGCCGTTTGAACTTGTAGGCGCCCTGAACGTATAGTCTGCAGGTGGTCCGTACAACTTGGCGGTTTTCCGGCGTTCATGTTGGAACAAAACAAATAAATCTGATGACCACAAGTAGCCATGAATTCAACCAAAAGTGCTTCCCGCCCAAGCAATCGTGGTCCGACGGAGTCTAGTTTTCCCTTTTCACGCCACATTTCTTCGTTCTCCGACGAACCGAGCACATGAAAACTGACTTTTAAAATTTTCTCGACTCTTTTGGTACATCCCCAGTCGCGGCGTTTTGACAAGGAGGCAGGTTTTTGTCTGGTTCCTTTCAAAACGACGCAAGAGTACAAGTCTCACATGGGGAAATCCGCTCACAGTCCCAGACCGGAAGTGCGCCCGACGCGTCACCACCGCGCCGTGACGTAACAGAGATGAGTTCGGGTATACACGAACTCATCTCTGTGACGTCACGGCGCGGTGGTGGCGCGTCGGTCGCACTTCCGGTCTGGGGCTGTGGGCAGAAGTCCCCATGCCAGACGTGTATTCCTGCGTTGTTTTGAAAGGAACCAGACAAAAACCTGCCTTCTCGTCCAAACGCCGCGACTGGGGCCGTACCAAAAGTGTCGAGAAAGGTTTGAAGGTCAGTTTTCACGTGCTCGGATCGTCCGAGAATTTGGATATGTGCCGTGAAAAGGGAAAAAGCAGATGCCGTCGGACAACGATTGCTTGGGCGCGAAGCACTTTGGGTTGAATTCACGGACACTTGTGGTGATCAGATTTATTTGTTTTGTTCCAACATGAACGCCAGAAAACCGTCAAGTTGTGCGGACCACCTGCGGACTACGTTCAGTGCGTCTTCAAGTTCAAACGGCCGCCTGATTGTCCGAACTGTCGTCTGCTCTTTCAAACGTTTCTGCTTGTCGTCTGCTCTCTTTGACGACGCCGGTCCGTAGACGAAATGTTGGCCCGGTACTTGCGATAAGAAGTAAGTGCAGGCCTCAAAAGACTTAAATTTGAAGGTTGGTAAGCAGGCGCGATGTAAACAGTAGATACAAGGAGATGTTGATCATTGTTCCCAGTGACCATCACCGACTTGTTATGCCTAATTCAGTTGGTCCTATTCAGCTTGCGATTGTCAGTATCGACGTCGACCATCTCAGCTACGGTTCACGCTTTTGCAGCCCGAGCGGCGTCGCGACTGAAAATTCCGAGCGAAATCTCATCATGCGTACATTCTGCGGCGTCCACGCGGAATGAATCGCCACATGTCACATTTTTTCACGCAAAGCTTTGCGGTGTAACGAGCCTCGGTAATTTCGCTGACGCCGCTCAAGATAGTCAGACATCGCCAGGAAGACGTAGAACCAACAATTTGAACGCGAAAAAGGGCAGGAAAACTCACACTGACGCCGACAACATTGCATTTCAATGGTGTGTTTATGGGCGACGGCGAGCTTGTTGCCCACACCCCCATCGCGCATGCGCGGCGCCGGTGGCGTCCGCTAGGGGCGCACCGGGCGCTCCGGTTTGTTTGTAAACATGAGTTGGTGTATATTTAACTCCATGTGAATTTCGGTACTGTGATACCTGGGTACTTTCCTATTCCCTGCATTTTCAGTACGGTGTAAATTTGTTATTGAGACAGACCTCTAGCGAATTGTTTTCAGGGGCACCATCACGCACAAGTTGGAAAGGTATTTTTGTTGAAAAGAGCAACGCAAGTGTTTTTGTAGTTTCAATGTTAATATCGTTCTAATTGGGAAACGAACAGGGGTGCATGAAACACCTTTGTAAAAATTATTTTTATCTTGTAACTTACATTCAGGTGTTTCCTGAACATATGCCCGTATTGCCTTGTTATAAGACGGCGTGCTTCGCTTCACTTTCCCGCGTTTCTCTAGTAGCGGTCGACCGATAACGACGACAGAAGGAACGCGGAAGGTGAAAGTAAGTGATATATAGGTATGATACCTAACCCCCCCCCCCCCCCCCCCCCCCCAAAAGCGCGCTCTATTACTATTCGCAACGCCAACGTCCTATAGATGGCGGGGCGGTAGTTCCAAGATGGCGGAAGAGACAGGAATAGATTCTTCAGGATCTCCGGTGCGCCTGCTCGAGTAGCTGATGCTGGTCAGTTCGCTAAAAATCATTCATTACCCTACAAAGGTGAAGCGGTCAGGGCAGGAGCGTATTACGGGTGACGGAGATGCTGACGTGCGTTAGGAAATTCACGTGCGTGTTAATATTTAAAAGTTGCGTAAACCTCAATTTGCGAATCTTTGTGGAAGGCGAGTGCGTTTGGGGCACCGGCCACACCACTGTTTGTTGCAAAAATTTTGTTGAGGGTGATGAAGATATAGTGGTGTTTGCGCTTTGTCTGGCCATTGGTGCTCTAAAAAGATAGCCGCACACGGTGACCGTCAAGCTCTGGAACAGCAGCGTTAAAGGTATTGATGTCTTCGTGTCACAGACTCACAGCTCGCTGCTCACCGTCATGGCTTTAGTGTATTGCAACACGTGAACAAACTGCGCTATGGGTCCTAATAAGAAGTTTTAGGATTGCGTGACCGCAGGCTAACGAAGGTGCAGCATTGCAACCGGAAGCTCAAGTTGCGCCTTTGAAGCATGATTTTCAGCGCGCGCCAGGAGCGCTGCCGTGCTCACGGTACTCTGTGGTAACATGCTGAAACTGCCTATTAACGTCATCGGCGTGTTTATGGGTTTTATTTATTTCTTTATTAAAATAAATATTTCAATATACCGTACATATGTGTGCCGTGTTATATGCAACATTGCGACTCGCCTCGCCAAAACGGCCCGTTCTAATCTCGTCATGAACGGCATGCGAACGGCTATAGCTAACACAGACGCGCTTAAAATGCTTGGAGCATTTCTTTATTTGCCTTTGTAATTACCTGAAAGAGAGTACGCGTATTCTGACACTTTGAAAGGGAAACACGACCGGCTCTGTATTAAAAAAAAAAGAAAAAAGAACCACTTAACTCGTCTTTTTTTGGCCTCCAGGGTCACAAATATTGAGAGTATTTTTCAATTTGGTCCACGGAGGCTGAAGGAAATAATATTTAAAGTACCGCTGAAGCCCCTCCTTCCCGGAGCGTGACGTCATGTACAGAGCTTTCGGAAGCTCCGCTCTCGTGCATCATCAGCGCCTATAAAAACTATGCACGCGCATTCTTATTTTCAAAACGGTCAAAAAAAAGACGTCACGACTGGTGTCAGTGCGAGGGAATATACCTGGTAGCTTGCAATTTCAAGCGCTGTCCACAAGAACGACACGCACTTGGCGGTCAAAAGATCTGCGTATGACGTAACCACTGTTCGGAGGGTTTTCGCGTTTTCTCGCGTCTAGTTGCATCTTCGGCAAAAACAAACGTGATATTCAGATTCAAGGGATAATAATACTCTCAAATTCACGTCTAACTGTTTTTCTTTTGTTTTTTTTTAAGAAACCTTAAAAAAAATTTGTTTAATTGCTTGGAGCAAATGGTCATGTCCCTTGCAACGGCCTTAAAACGCGAACCCATTTTCGATGTCTATTGCTCAACATGTTGCGCGATCAATTATCTCCTACTTAAAACGAAGAATAAACCTTTCACCGTACGCTGAAGCTCTACACTACCAGCGGGAGTGTTTGCCATCAGGTTGATGAGCACAGACCGAGCTGGCGACCACAAGACCAGACATCCGCAGCGTATGCGACATGATATACAAAGAAGAATTCCTATTTCAACGCACTCACTTTTTTGGTTAAAACTATTTGACGCACGAACGTGCCGACCAGAACCATGCGGTAATATCAGCACCAAGGCCGACAGTCCCTGCCACCGTCCCTGCGCCACCGCCGCCGCTGCCGTCCCCGCTCCTCTGGTTCTCCATTCGTCCGCGAGAGGGCGAGCGGCGGGCTGGAGTTGCGAATACCTCCTGGTTGAGTTCGATGCCCTAGCCTCCCCTCTCCAGTCCCCACAACCCGCCCCGTAGGATTCCCCACGGAAAGTGTTCAGACTTATAGAACACCCCTCAGAACCGCCACACAAAAAGTTAAGCACTCTCAGAAATTGCGAATTTTGGGTAAATTAACACGGCAAGCGACCCATCATCTTCATGTGCGACCTTGACGCTGTAGGCTGCTTCGTTGTTTTCACGCAGACACGCTTAGAGTTTTTTCGTTCAAAAAAGAAAAGGCAACAACGTCAACATTTTACATGATGTTTCTTTCTCTTAACAAAAACGAAATTACAGTCTCTTCTTTTCTAAAATCAAGAAAATAAAATTAAGGTTACCTAGAGCGCGTCAAAAATTAGTATTTACGTACCTGCACATCCGCGTCCAAATCAAATGCTTGAAAGTTTGGTTGAGGCATGGCGAAAGCCATGTTCAATGATTTGAAACCAGAATGTCGTATCTAGGACCACAGTCATTCATATGGGAAATGGCTGCCGTTCTCAACAAAAAAACAATTTCTCAATTTATTGCTTATATACCACGTCCTTCAATAGTACAGCTTTTATTCACCCAAGAAGACCATCTTACTGAGCGTAAGGGACGTTTATGTTTTGATGGGTATAATCCAAGATAGTGCATGTGCTTTTGCTTTCTCCTTCACGAGTGTTTCGTTTTTCAAACAATAGTCTCAAATTTCAATCATCATGTATAAGATGATTGTGTATATTTTTATTATCAAGAATATTTTGTCTTTCCCGCGCAAGTGTGAAAAATGCAATCTTTTGCGTAGAATACTATATCTGGGTATGCTTTGTCTCGTTGGCCACGCTGAGTGATCTGACGGGGGAGGGGAAGGAATTTCGGCTGTCGCCGCGTCAAAATTTTCTTTGCCTTTTGCGACAGCCCACAGACAACTGTACATTTGTTTGTGTCTGTTGTCTTGATAAAAAATCGGATGGTATATAAATAAAATCAAACGCAATAAAAATATCGCCTTTTTTCAAACTCCTTTTTTTGATGCCCAGAAGACGAAGTTATACTTAACGTTAGCTTGTGAAACAAAAAAAGTATTCTTTTATGATAGCGCAGCTTAAAAGCAGCGTTTCAAGACAATCAAGCATTGAATAAAACCGCATGTTGGCATTTTGAAGGAAAAAGACGAAAATAGGAGGACGTGAAGTGGGTGATAAATCTACAGCCAAGTCAACTTCCCGGTGTTGTTGGAATGTCTCACCCACTCGCTTCGATTGGAGAATGTTTACGGAGTTTAAGAAAATATATGGAATAGAAAACGAGGTAACCCTGATTTCTTTATGGCGTGCGTTTGTTCTGTAAAACGATCCTGCAGTTGTAGTGCCTCAATAAAATGTTGATCTCATTGTGAAATAACATCTCCAGACGCGTTGCTGTCTTACCGCATCCAATAGAGTGATCCCTCGGTTTCCCCCAGATGACATCATACAATTATATATATATATATATATATATATATATATATATATATATATCATGCTGTCGCCGACCACGATCCTGGCGGCGTCACAACAGCGGTGATGGATGCGGCACACGCCTGTTTGCTGCAGGTCGCTCTCCAGCTCGGCAGACCACGGAAACTTCTGCAGCCAGGAGCAGGGACACTGCGACGACAGCGACACTCGCGTTTGCGCGTGCTTTTTGCCGGAACTTCTAAACCCAGCCACCGGGCCTGAGTTCCAAATCTTACCCAAATTGATCCGAGTTACTCCGGCGGGTCGTGTCACGTGACAACATAAATTGAAAAACGCAGACGCGGGTAGGATTTAGAACGCCAAGGTACAGAACCCTTATCTTGGATTTAGACCGAGTAAATTTTGGAGCACGGCCCGGGATTGCGACATCCCGCACCTTGAAATTCCGGCTTTTGTGATGTCATTGGTTGCCACTTTGCGACCACTTGTATATGCATGCACTCAAGAGGACGCCAAAACATACCAGTTCGAAACGCGTTCCAGGTACAGTACCAATGCGGAGCGCAAGTTCGTCTGCTTCTTGTTAACGTCTGAACACCGACCTCTGATTGGCTCTGATTGAAGGATAGTGGGCGGACCTCAAGGCAGGTCGCTTTGAGATCTACCCACTATCTTTCCATCAGAGCCAATCAGATCTCGGCGTTCATCAGAAGTCACCACCACCCCCGAAAAAAGAAGCAGACGAACTTCCACTCCGCACATAGTCACTGACTGGATGTGAGCGGCGAAGGAGGCCTTTCAGCTCTCCCGCCTGAGCCCCAACGCCTGACCCGGCCGCTAAGTAGAGGAACTCAGTGGCTAGAGACGAAAGCAGCAAGCACTTTGGGTCTACCAACCATCCATCCAATCAGAGCTTGTCGCTGTGACGCCGCCGCGCCTTGTGCGCAAGAAGCGGACAAACTTGCCCGCCATCCACGTTTTTAGCGCGGACGCGAGCGTACCTTGCACCATCTCACAAAGAACGGAATGCTAAAACGCGGCCACGTAAAGACGGAAGAACGTCTGCCGCTTTGCCGCCCACACTCGTCGAGCTCCCCCGTGTTTGCGCGCGCTTGGGAAGTGTAGGGGATTCCCTAACGATGATGTAACACGCAGGCCTTATCTAGTATTCTTGTTTTTACTTCAATAACAGTAGTAAAAAAAAGTCCCGGCTCCTCCTAGAACATTACTTGTTTCCTCTTTTATGCAGGGAATAGAGATCTGTGTAGGTGCATTTTAGATTAGATATATGATATATTATCAACACGTACACGTTCTTGACGCCAAAAGCGTCGCTTCTTGCTCCGACAATCAAGTCTGGCAAGAAATAACTACTTTGCGTGGCGTATGAACAATGCGCAACACTTCCTTTTTTTTTTTCATGAGGCCGAAGCGAGTATAGGTGGCATTGGCAGGAGCACGCATGCAGAGCCATGCAAGGAGCGAATCTTCAAGTTCTACGAAATTATCTGAACGACGACTTCGAAATTCCCTTTCTGCTCTGATAGAAATTGACTTAAAATTCGCGTATTGTATGTAAAAATTAACATTCCAAACAAAAGTTATGCATTTAGGTGAGCTACATGTCTCGATAAATAACCTGTCTCGAGCAAACTCTCACGTAAACACGTTACTTGCGCCTGGTTACTTTTATCGTTAACAATGTAACAACCTAGTTGCTTCTTCCGAGAAAACCGAGTGACGCATTTTTTTTAAACTAATGAGTGACGGTATTTATAGTTACTTTTGGGGGTGAACGGGTACAAACACTTAATCTAGTTTTCACCCAAGCGTGCGCCTGTAATTTTCACGACGAGAAAACGCTAGATGGACCATTAAAAGATGCGCACAAAGTATGTCAGTACGGCCACAGCTATACCCAGAGTGAACGCATTAGACCGCAGGGAAGTATTAACTACGACAAATACTGGAAGCGGCTACCGCTGAATGACAGCGACCCATTCAGATTAACGTGAAAAATACCGCGATACTTTTTAGCTCAAATGACGCGTCTTTTTTAAACGCACGAACGAGTAGCGTCGTTAATTTCGCATTGAGAGAGTCAGTTACTTTTCTTAGCGAGTGGCGAGTAACAACATTTAAAGCTACTTTATTTCTGTAACTTGTACAGGTATGGTCTAGGGTAAGACGTTATGCTACAAATGCATCGCTTCCTTGAAAACAAAAATAAAAACTCCTCTACTTATGTGTTCTTACTAAATTAAAATGCTAAAATAAAATTTCTTCAAAAATGTCTATCTCTGACTTTCGTCGCATTGAACGCGTTATCCGCGAATATGTTATTTTCCTTGTTTAAATGTGTATCATACTGAACGACCTACGCAGAGAAAACACGGCAAAACAAGAACAAAAACAAATTCGTGAGTATCTACTCTAATATATTTTTATCTTGAAACCGAGAGCTTCGTGGAGTCAGGAACTCATAACTGAAAAATATTGTAAAAACTAAAAAATAGTAAATGTGTAAAAATATAAAGTAATCAATTTTCGTCTACTGCCTCGTTCTGGGATGGAGGCACCGCACATACCTTTTATTTATTATATTTCCCATTATCCTGTGGAATACCACGAACTGAAGGGATGCTATGAAACGCAGATGGAATACTAGAAACAAAAACATTTCAAAAGTTGATTAATACGAGTAAAACAAAAATCTATTACAAGCCCCAAGTATTTTAAAGCCTATGTTGTCTATGTGAAATCACGTAAAATGAACGCACAAAACAATAAAAAAAAAAAAACGTTTTGTTGGCTTTGTTGCAAAGCATCGGCAAACTATGTTTCGTGATTTTAAGAGATTTACGGGTTGCTAAAGTTTAGGGCACTGGGGTACTTTAGGGAGGTGAGGGTGTCTGATACGCTGCACACATGACATCTCATTAAAGCACTCACGAGAGTGCTTTAACGAGAAGCTCTTTATGGGTTTTGCTTCGTTTGTGGGAGCGTCTAGGGATTTGAACACTTAGTGCTTTCATAAAACTTCTGTGTGCGCAGCAAAGACAAGGGCGAAGGGAGGGCAGGGCAAAACGAGACACATAAAACTAGTGTGTGCGCCTCCTTTGTGTCTTCTCCGTTCTTCGTCCTCGTCTTTGCTGCGCGCGCGCAAGTTGTTTGAAATGGCCGACCAAATATTCTAAACGGCCACTCTTTTTACTTAGTGCTCTTATGGCGAAAGGAGATAAGGCGGGAGGGCGGAACCTTTCTCCCGTCGGCCTGGAGAAGGAGAAAAACGTCTCGTTCCTCCCTTCTTTTCATGTCCGCTTGGGGGCGCGTCAGTAGAAGGGAGGAAGACGCGTCGTTGCTACCTTTTTCCTCCTTTTTTTCTTAGACTGTGTGAGCTCGCCGCTGTTCTGCCAGGTTTTAAAGGGATGCTGAACCGAAATTTTGGGTGGAAATTCTTGGTCGCAATGGCATACATAGCATGTCCTTTACTTCTAAATGACGTTGTTTTGAGCGAGAAGGCGTATAAAATTGAATAAACACGAAAAATACAATTTTACGCGACCCCTGGTGAGCGTCGTGGAAAGCTCGCTTCGTGACGTGCGCAATATCATTCGCCTCAAAAGACAGACGGAGCCAAGCCAAGCCAGGCGCTATGCCGGGTGGCGTTTGTCATTGTTAGTACCACGCGGGCTCTGCCCCAAATTTTGGATTTCCACGACCTCGGCTGGTCGGCGTTCGGCATTGCCTTTTGCGATCTCTTTACTAGTATGGCGACGTATAAAATCGTCGGCAGCAGCAGTAGCAGCAGCCTCAGCAGCCTCAGCAGCCGCAGCAGCAGCAGGAGCAGCAGAACAGCCGCCGAGCAAAGAATCAAGGCGAGCACCAACGAACGAGGAGAATGCGCGGAGGCACCAGGGGCGTTGCACTCTAAAAAAAAATGGAGGAAAAAAGTAGCAACGGCGCGTCTTCCTCCCTTCTACTGACGCGCCCCCAAGCGGACACGAGAAGGAGGGAGGAACGAGACATTTTCCTCCTTCTCCAGGCAGACTGGAGAAAGCTTTCGCCCTCCCGACTCAACTTCTTTCGGTTTCGTTTTCGAGCAGGTCGCGCACGTTGTTTAATAAATGCTGTTGAGTTGATTAAGCTTCAGCGGCAGCGAAGGCCGCCTGTAATTCCGTCTTCTAGTCCAAACGTGCAGAGCATTTCGGTTGCATTGACGTTTTTATCACTAATTTTATGAAACGAGCAAACGAAGCCGCTAGAAACGGCGAAGTTCCGGAGCAGTGCCAGCAGCGCCACGTACACTGGGAAAGATGGCCGTCTCCGAATTGCGGGGCTCACGCGGAACTACAGTAGCGAAACCACGCGGAACTGTGTCGACGTTCTCGACGTTATGGAAATCGCAGGAACTGCGTCCAAGACAGGCAGGTTTTGCTGCCGGCTGCCTGGGCGCCTTTCTTGCTGAGTTCGGTTCTGTTTTCCGATGCCGAGTGCGACCTTCGTTCAACGTGGTTCTGTATTTGTGCGTGTCAGCAACATAGCAGCAATATCGTGATGGCAGTGTTGTGGGTTGTGAACAGAAGACTGGAATTATCGCCGATGTGACCGTGTGTTCGCGTATCAGTGGTGTAACAACAAGATGAGATGACGTAAACTGTCGGGCATTGATGCCGCTGGTCGGGCCGTGATCGGACGGGGTGGGGTGTCGCAGGTTGACATTCCGCTTTACATTAAAAAGTTTAATACCACTTGAGGGGTTAGGTGCAATCGATCGACGTGCGGATAGTCATGTTGGAACGCTGGTGATGCTGGTCTGAACAGTAAGCTCCTATCGTACAGTGGCCAATGTGACTGTCGGTTGTCTCGTGCCCGAGAGCGATTGCGCTCTGGGGAAAGGACTGAACAGTACGAAATCATGACGGAAAGTAGGTATATTTACGGTGTGGAATTTTAGCATGAAAAAAGAATAGTAGATAAAATCGAAAAAAAAAGAGCTACCCTTTATTTCGCTGTTTAAATATACTACGGTCCCTGGAGAAACTGCCCTCAAAGTGGCGCGCTGGGATGCTCGCAAGAAGTTTTCGAGCTCGCCACGGCGTAGCTCCGTACACTTAACACCTGCCGCAAGTCGCGGCTTTGACTGCATTCAAGTTGATCGAAAAGCGATCTCTCAGCCCGTGAAGCATCACTTCCAGCTGAGTGAATATCCGCTCTACAGAGATTAATTCAAGACGGCAATTGCAGCCTTGCGCGAACAGCACAAATAGAAAAACAAACACTACAATAGAAATAGAGGCTACGACGTGCCGCGCGGGGAAACAAACTCATGGCTTCGAACCGCATTGGAGCGGCTTGATTTATTGGATTTCAAATATTTACGGCATGATCCAGCGTTCACTTTTTAATAAGAGATTCATCCCTTGAGTCATTCAAAATACTGTCAAAGGTATGACATTGCTAGAAAAAAAATCAAAATGCTGGGAATATTTTTTATTGCTTATTCAGTCACCGAAAAATTCCGTACGTTCAAAACGACCAGTATAAAAGACTGAAAAGCAGAGCTCGGGTGTAGCGTTCGGGTTAGTGTGCCGTTGAATTGATGTTTGTATGTGCAGTGTATGTGCTCAGTGTATGTTCACGTGGTGCTTGTAGTATGTGTAATGTGAGTAAAGCAGAGGTTCCCGAAGATCCGTAAGTGCAATGGTGGGCTGAAGAAATAAAAATATTTTTTTGTAGAACATGAATTGGGCAGTACCTAGCGCCACCTAGCCTAGCTATTTGCAATTACTCTGCTTGACCCTGCCATCTAGTGACAAGCGATTTAACCTTTCACGCTACGCGATAAACAGTGGCTGCAGTGGCTTCGAGTTAGTTCTTTTGAGAGCGGCTTTTGGTTTCGTGGATTGGGTTTGCCGTTCCTCCGTGATGTGCGGTTGACGAAGTAATAGTGACTCGAGGAACACCAAAGGTAAGACGTAAAGTGCGCGAAGTAACTGGGTATCGGTTGTCTCCGTTTAACATCGCAGTGCTGTCGACGAGAAGACTGAGTAACTGCTTTCGAAACGCAAGTTTCTGTACCTGTGGGGGGAATCTGGCTTCGGAAATAAACACAGTTCGCGGAAAGCTCGTCTTACGCTTTTATTTGCTGCTCCTCTCGTCCCGTACAAGAGACGTAGCGTCCTCGTTAAGCCTTATTGAGCTCGATTTGCTGGATTCAGGGCCGCCATAATGAGATGCAGGCGACGGAGGAACTTTGCTCCCCTGCTTCAGGGACGAAAGTTCCTCTCTTTCTGAAGGAACATAGGTTACAAGACCGTTCCTCCTCTAAGGGAGGACTACCGATACCCTTTTTTCTAAGAGTGTGGGGGCGCCGAGAATGCGCACGTAAGTTCCGCTACGCCTGCTCTCAGAAGGACTCACTCGCGCCGGCGGCTTCCGGCCGAGGATTCGCTCTTAATTCAAAGAAATACAATAATTCGGGCCCCATCCGTCTGATTGGATAAAGTTTTTAGGTACAGTACCATCGCGTGAAGCCCGCTCGGGCAATAATTATGAGATTTCAAATATCGGTTCAGTATCCCTTTAAAAAAGTACGTCCAAAGGTTTGTGTTGTAAAATAAAGGGAGAGCCGACTACAATACATTGTGGTTTGTGCCACACGACGATACGTGCTGTGTCCTTTGGGTGATGCTTGCACGATATTCCCCCGTAAAACAAAAATGCGGTTTCTTAACCATTTGATACTTGCCTGTTCTGTAGTACGCATGTTGCTACAGCAGCGCGTTCAGTGTCAGAAACGTGATGAGTTGGCAACTGTTTGCAAACATGAACTTTCTTTCCGTTCTGCAAAATTCAATTCGCACACTGCTGCATTTTGCCGTGTGTGTGTTTTTTTTTTGTTTTTTTACATACCGATTTGTAGAACAGTGTATAGTCCCTTTCAGCCGTTATTTCATCACGTTTCCAGCATACATTTTGCTCAGTCGTCCATCGTTCGCTGTAAAATCTTTTTTGTTCATTGCCACTGTCAAGAAGTTTTACTTCCGTGACTGGTCGAGAAGGTCAAAACGCCCTGAGCCCAGCAGTTGTGATCGGTTGAAAGGAATCTCGAGTGGCACTGGCGGCGAGTAGGGGGCGCTCTGTTGAATGAAGGTCACAGGAAAGAGGCGAAAACCAGAATTCGCCATTAGATTGCGAGGGGAGTTGCTTGGGTGCTGTACTTGTTATTCAGGAACCAGCTCCGTGCGCCAACGGTTCAATGCAGACTAACTTTTATGCTGGACTAAGTGAATTCGCCACCGACGATCGCCTGTAGGGAAGAGTATGGTAGATTAAGTCTGATTCGCATCCGGCGGTCGTCTGTAGACAAAGTATGCTGGACTAAGTATAACTTGCCACCGACGGTTGCCTACGCACTAAGCATGGTACACTGAGATGACTCGACGTTGATGCTCGTCTGCGGAGTAAGTACGTTGTTCGAAGTATGACTCGCCCCCGACGGTCGCCTGCTGACTAAGTAAGTGGACTAAGTACGACTCACCGTCGTGGTAGCCTGCGTACTTGTGTACCTTTGCATTTTGATATTTGTCTATTACCTGCTATGGAATATGCATGCTTCATGTGACCCTAGCCTGCATGTAACCCTTTTTCTTCACACTCGAGCGTGACACTTTTCGCGGAAACCCATAAAGACATTCTGTGTTAGCAAGAGACGTGAAAGATAGGAACAAAATAGTCAACCCGATGAAACATCGCGGGTGACGAACTGGGCTTCATCAAGACTTGCGGCAAGCTTGTGTAAGCAAGTCTCGGCATGCCGGAGGGATATATCGGGGTGATTGTTTTGTTGTTCCTATCTTTTCCGTCTCTTGTTTGCCTAGTGTGTCAGCGCTGTGTTTGTTGGCCAGTTATTCTAGCTTTTCGTTATTTTCTCGCTCGTTTTTTGTTTATTCAAACTGTGTTATCGAGGATGGGATGCTCAATCGTGCCGGATATAGAATAACTTAAACACCTCCCTGCTGTACTGATCCTGTCAGTAACTATAGTAGAATGTAGGAATATTCACTTAGATGAATGAATATGGCTGAACCCTTCTAATCGGGTGGCGGCTTGCGCCAACTAGCCAAGGCTTGTTAATCCTTTCTTGGGCCACAAGCGCTGTCCGGGGAGTCACCTCCGAACCACAATTGAAGGGCAGCCTAACATGCCTTCGCCCGTCGAAACTCCTTGGCATCGTGCCGTTGTATCCGTTTTCATTGCTTTTTATATCCCATAGCCCCGTTTTTCTCTGCCAGGGGGCGCGATGGAATCTGCAAGACGCGACCAAGTAATGCTGGCATCGAGCATAAAGCGGCACCGTGGCATTCAATTGTGCTTGAGACGCGGTCGGGTACGAGCTTGCGTCAGCATCTGTCTACCGGCGGCAACAGAGCGTCTGAAAGAACTAATAAGAGTTTAAAGGGGTCATGAAACGATTTTCTTACTTCTTCCTCCTTAGCTTTAATCCTCAACTCAAATGCGAATTGTGAAATCACGTCGTCGTGACATTCTTCGGCACCGGTGCAATGACTCTTAGCTTCCACCGTGCTTTTTATGCACACCATCGAACTTGTCATTCCCCAGTGACGATAAGTTTCATCAGGGCACTCATTGGCCACGAACGCGTATCCAAATATTCGTCGGTGGATTTATTGTTGACGAGCGCATACGTCCGAGTGACGCAGTTCTCGTGTCCAATGCGTGAGCTGGGCTCAGCTGACGTCAGTTTGGAACCGCTGACGCGCTTTGGGAACCGCGGATGTATCATAGTGAAAAGGCGGAGAGCTTTCGAAGGAATGAAGGAACAAAATAGTCCGCTATATTTTCAAATGTTCGTAGCGAAAAGCTAGATTTTTACTTTCTACCCTCTTTCTTTTGGCCAACTAAACGATATGCAATTAGTAAAGTCCTAATTTAAAATTATTTATCCCAGCCCAAAATTCGTTTCATGGCCCCTTTAAAGACACGAAAGAAAAATGGAGCTCGCCCTTTTAAACGAGTTCAAATGACGTCATTTAGGTTGCACGTCGAAAGATCCCCTTAGTCCTTCGCCGAGGCGTGTCAGGTCGCTCTTTGTTCTTTTGTCACGTGCAACCCAACAATTAAACCTTTTTTTTTTTTTTACAGCACTCCGCATCGTACTCCTCCAAGAGGTACCGTGTTTATTTGTAAAATTTTCATTCATGCACTCGAAAACTCGTGATTTAAAGTAAATATAAGATGCATTTTCTATTTCTTCGTTTAAATACGTGAACTATTTTCGCAGGACACAGATGTCAGTTCAATCACCGTTTACCACAGTTTGCCACAATCTGGGTAAAGAGTCTCATTTGCGCAACGAAAGAGCTAAGAATCCTTGCGACTCCTCCGTGCGCGTTTTTTTTTCCACCTCTCTGCGCGCGTTAGACAATTCAACTCATTTCCCAACTTAAGAACCATCCTCAAAGTGCATATTCAATAAACTGATTCGAGCTTAAAAAAAAAAAAATTAAATATTTAGTGCCGCACTTTTTCTAGTTCATGAGTCATGACACATTTTACAAGTGAACCACCACGCGCAATCTGATGCGCGCATTCAGATAAGTACAAAGCGCGCGTGTGACCACGCCTCTCCCTCCTTTTGTGTCTCGTTTGCTATCGTTCACTATCGCATGATCGCGCAGCGCCGTTTTCGCAACGGCGACAGGCACGCGCACTACAGCTGACGCCAAAGTTGACAGAAGAAACGAGACATCGGAGGCCCCGGAGTTCGTCGCATCTGTCTCTCTCCCCGCGTTTCAACACTGTGCTTCGGAACCCGTTCGCTGCAGGTGAGGAAAAAACCTACACTGTCTCATCCTCTTTCGACTAGTGCAGTCAGAAAAGCTTTTCCGGTGGTCTTTCGCCGGAACTCTGTGTCGCCTTATGACACGGGGAGTCAAATTAACCGCACTAAGAAGTTAGATTATCAAAAAATAAGAATTATTGCCGAGATGGCTGCGCGAATTGTCGTTGCTATGCGATAGCATGACACACTCTTGTACTGCGTAAAAGTTTTTTTTTTTTTTTTGTAAAACCACCTGGAAGTGTCATAAAAAGTTTCTGAATATTTCCGTCCACGTTCTTGAAGTCGTTTTCGACGTCTAAAACCAGTTCACACACAATCTAGCTGTCTATTTTACGAGAAAGGTCTCCCGCGACCAAGCAACGACTTTGGTTTGCAGCAAAATATACAATTCGAATGTTTCTCTCTCACTATAGGGGTTTATATATAACATGTATATAAACATAATGAGACCCTGGGTAACTGTATTTACAGACCCAGAAGGTAATGTATCTTATCACCTTTGTTGGGCGCATATCCGCCTGCATGCATAATAGAAGTGGGTATATGACAGATGCGCGGCACTTACTTCGTTTGTTACAGCGTGCAGACGAACGCAAAAAGAGTGCGGGGGGTTCGATCAGACCCGGTATTGCATTTAGTTGCTCAGTTTGTGAACGCGGAAGGAGAGAATATGAATGCCGTAAAGCGCCTGTCGGTGTGCATTTTCCACCTTTCCATGGTGCTCTAGTTCCGCTCGTACTTTGATCGCACCCGCGCAGCCGTTATTTAATATAAAAAGAAGCAAGCTCGAGTTGGTGACGTAACCACTATGCTTTGTTTCCTTTGAATGTAGACTATACACGAAACACAACAAGTTACCTTAGATACTGACGCCTCACAAGTCGTTCGGGTAGCCTGGGCGACAACCATATTTTTAAAACTTCCTCCGCGTTTCACGCCAAGAGCCGACGTAATGAACTTTGTGACATATCCTGTCGGGGCTGATCCGCTAGGATTACGATTTTCTGAGTGAATACGTTGTAGCTATGTGTATCTGTTTAGTTGAAATTTACGATGGGTCCTGTTGTCTGCCTCTGCTTTGTCCTCGTTATCTTGGCGTTTTACCCTGAAGATGAATTAGGATTATTCAATCGCCAATTAAGAACGCCACTTGTACTCATTGCAATAGTCACACCACCGCTAAAAGGTTATAAATCGTTGTTATTGATGCGACGTGTTAGCGTTTTATTTTTTTTTTATTCGCGATCATGGTGCTTTTTACCTTGAAATACCGTCCGTGCTTTTCACTTCCGAACTACAAAATACGCATGTAAATTTAGTACTATGTTGTTCGAAAGAGTTTCAGGAATCTGGGCGGTATTTAATCGATCGGGCGAGCTGCAGCTTTGTAGGCTTTTAAGACGGATAAAAACACTGCGTTGTCTTTTACGTAACTAAAACGCTGCGCATTCATGCAGTTCATCATGCACTTTAGTCACCGTATACCTTCGGAGATTTGTCGGATTGAATTTATACTCTAAATGCAAATTTGCAAGCCTAAAAACAACCTGAAACGGCTCGCACCGATTGTATAGCCAGCACCGCTCGGTGGTTATACGAAAAATAAAAAGACGTACTGAACAGGCTGGCTTTATAAAGGACAAAAACATTGCTTGGAGCAATAAATCATTAATCACCTTCATAGAAAACTCGCATAAATGTTACAGCCTATAGTTGACAACTGAACTCTTCACTAAAAGGCACGTTGAAATGACGCTCACTACGTAGGCTACGATTAAAAGGAAACTGTCGGGTTCTGGAGTTGTCATATTACCTTGTTGCTTGACTGCCGAAGTTTCCGCGTCGTCAACATGAGCGTCATTACGCAACAGGCAACGTCGGCGCTTTTTTTTTAGGTTTCGATAAGCGCCGAGTATAACCCTTTCCTAGAATCGCGTCCCTGTGCGCTGCTATTTTTATCTACTATACTGTGGAACGACTTCTGATCATGCGCTGTGGCTCTGTTGTGTGGTGTGTCAGAACTCAGTGACTCAGTAACTTTCGCCCAGGTGATAAGCGATGGAAAAGTTCATAGTGCTCCGCATGCCCTATTCTATCCTGAATCAACAGACACTTGCGCGCATCCTTCACCCTTGGATATTCCGGTCCTAGTACGGAACCTTTAAACGTGCGTATTCGACAAAAACTATAGACGCCTTCGGGTAGCTGTTCATGAGCGCCGCAACAACCAACCATCAGTTTTTGTTCCTTTTATTTCCGTTCGCCGTTCGCTTCACTCCATCATTGGCACAGCAGGACAGGTTATTGCCACTTTAAGTGCTACTGTGTCCTTCGCCCCAGCATAGGCCTCTGTGGAGACTCGTCAACGCTCGCTTCAGTGTCTCGCAAAGTTGTGCGAATAGTGGTTCGAATCGAATAGCACTGCGTCATTCATAACTTTGACAGTGTAAGGGAAAGCCAACACGCCCAGTTCTTTCACAGTGCAGAAACTAGGAATGACGCTGCACTATTCGATTCGAACCACTATTCGCACAACCCTAGTGTCTCGGCATCTCGTTAAGACGAGAGAAATTCGGCAATGGCGGCTCAATCTGGCGCGCGTTTAAAGCGTCTATAACTCGGAAGAAAAACGCGCATGCTCCTGGTGTGTACAGAAAACGCCACTGGCTCTGAAATATTTTAAGAGGCCCGATTTCTTGTAAAATATTCCGTAGGGTGTCCAAATACACAACAAAATAGCCTTTTTTTATAGCCGATCAATATAGCGCTTATTTATTAGTAAGGTTTTATGACTCGTTAGTGAAGCTCAATAGTAAGTAAAATTGCTGATAAAATGTATACGCTGCGTGCTTTCTATTTTTTTTATAATTTTTTTTTTGTAGGTAAAGTGTGTGAAATTTTCTAGAATATCGTTCACTTTTGGTTTTGCGGGTAGGAAGGGGGAAAGCTGGGGTATCGCTTTCTACCATTTTTATCGCTATCTCGTGCACCTATCTCCCGCAAAATTGAGAGGCCCTCAGTATGAACTTATTGAACAATATCCTAGAAAAAGCGGGTGCATAAGAAAGGCACCCACAAAGTGCCAATTCTCCCATTTTTTAAAGGGAGTTCGTAAGGGGGGGGGGGGGGGGGAGGGGGGGGTTTTGAGTCGCACATGGTACAGCGGTTGATATATTCTGCCTTTACACCTGGCTTGCCGGAAATTACAGGCGTTATTTCCCTGCCATGTGCGACCCGACGTTCAAGCGCGCTCTTCAATTCATGCGCCGACACCGGCGTGTTTCATGAACAAACGAGGTTGGTCGTGTGTCTGAGTAAAGGATTGCAGTCGTGAGACATAACAAACACATGCGGAAACCCGAGAAATGACAAAACTAGATGTCATAAAAAAAAACGACTAATAAAAAAATATACACCATTCTAACCTCGAACTGAAGTTGTGATACTGGCCAAAAAAAAAAAAAGGCAATAAAGTTGGTTTTATTAACTGCGACTCCGATGTCTTCCAACAGATCGAAGTACAGCTGGCGACGAAACTGTGCGATAGAATGGATGACTCGTTCGTTTGTTTTCGTTGTATTTTTTATTTCGACAGAGCGATTGAGTGTACCAGGTTTTGATAAAGGTAGGTGCATAGTATCGTAAGTAACATGAACGTCAACAGCCCGTTAAGCTAATTTCACGTATCCGCCAGTTTTCGAAGGATATCTGGTTGGAACTTGGGTTGACTCGGAAGTCTGAAGAAGCAATGCAACAATTTTTAGGTTGAAAAAATGTCCAGCTTTAATTTTTATATTGTGTGTCCTGAAACAAGTGATGAGACCGCCCCCCCCCCCCCCACCCCTTTTCCGCAATTTAGCCTCAATGAATCATTTTTGGAATTTGCATGTTCAAGAGGTACTTGCATAAAAATATGTGAACACGTGCTCAAAGGAGCGCAGACACTCCCTTGGCCAAATATAATAAAACCTGCTGGCGGGTTTCGGCTCCAGTGACCTAGGTAGCGCACCCTCAAATTTCCTTCTGTATCTATATTCTGGCTTATCTTTTTGTTTAAAAAAGTTTGTTCGAAAACGGTTGTTCCCTTTCCTTTCCAATGCGCCTATTGTTTCATCCTGGGAATCCTCGAACCCTGTTTTCTGCCAGGTGGAGCCAGTTATATATCAAAAGGTTGATTGTCCACCATAAGCTCGAACCACGAACTACCCACATATTCGAGCTCCATGCAATTACGTCAAGATTCTAGAGCCATGATTATGAAAATTATTCCGGCTGGCTCTCGCAGAACTGTTTCGCAAGTGCAGTCTGATCGTTCCTTCACTGAAGAAATCATTCTGACTTACATCAAATCCGGGGTTTGTGTGCAACAGAGAAGTACTGAGTTGGGAATAAATTCGGGTAACATTAGCACCTATTTTTAGCTATAAACGTGACATTCAGTTCAATGATAACTAGAAACAAAAGTGCATTCAGATTTGAAACGAAGCAGCCCTGGACTTTGGCTGGAATTTTGTGTCTACAAACATCATTAAATATAAAAAGACGCTTTTTTTGTGACGTTGTATTAAATTGTAAGTCACAAAGGTCCCGAAAGCGATGTTTAGTGAGCTCAGTCTTAGGTCGACATAGCTAAAAAAAAGCCAACCGGATCTAGCTTTGTTGCTTAAAGAAATGATCGCGGTCACTCGTGTCACGACCCCATTCCTTCATACTGACATATACAGATAATCTATTTACTCGTTTGCCCCGAGGTATTACCTCATTGGCTTGTCAGTAATTCCAGTGAATGTCGGAACACTACTGCGTTCGGGGTTCTGGGAAAGCAATTTATCATCAGCGCCGTTATTTTTAGAAATGAGAATGCTTGAAAAAAAAATAAAGGTTCCGAAAATGACATTTCATTTTAATCGCCACTTCAATAAAATTTTGGAATATTAATAAATATAAGTTTATACCACACTATGCCATTAAATCAAGTAATCGTTTTCGGAAATAATGGCAATTGCAAGCCAAAAACCTGTATGGCAGCAGCCCTTCCATAAATTGTATGTAAATGCTTTGACTGTAATTTGCAATAAGGTAGATAGGTGGGCAAGTTGACCGAAAATTATGATTTAATTCTCTTGACGTCCCCTTGAAAGTGATCGTATAACTGCAAAATTAGCCCGTGCATGCGACTGTGCTTAGTTTGCGTAAACATCTCAACGCCGCACACATCCAGAACGGACTTAAATGCTACCCATCTCTTGCTCACGTAGAGAGTAATATATAGCCTAGACCTCTCTAAATGTCTGCAAAAAAGTGTGTACTCACTGCTTCAAGAAGACTCAGAGTTTCTCATGTGTGTTTTCTTCATTCCTTCGCAATAATGACGTATCTTGGCCGGAATACAATAAAGCTAGTTTGCACAGACCTTGGACACATATAGATGGTTAAACACAACTCAAGAGAATAACGGGTCCTTATAGTGTCATCTAGTGGTATTGCCTGAAGTGCAGACATGTCTAGAGGAAAGTGCGTGCGTTCTTTACTGATTCTTGCACTTCTAAACGAGTTGCGCTCAAGGTCGCGTTTGCTAACCTAATCCTCATCTTTGTGACCAACTGTACAATAATATATTTATCTTGAGCAAGACTATATTTTTCTGTTAACTTAGTAAATATTAAAGTCTTGCTTTGGAAACTTACTTTCTTTTTTTTGTGGGAAAGAGATACTGGAGGGTGCAGTGATGCTTCTTTCTCTTGTGACCTTGTTCTACTAGGGCGAAGATCGTCGAGGTTTGTTCGTCGTTATTTCAAAAGCCAGTTTTATGGCCCCAAGAAATATTCCGTTAGCAATGTGTATCTGGGGTCTCTGCCAGAATTGTTTCTTTTTTGTAGTTCAGGTGA
>JABSTQ010008992.1:0-34430 GCA_013358835.2 Ixodes persulcatus
TTTTTTTTTTTTTTTTTAAAATATTTTAAATTTTGCACGCAAAGTCAATGACGTCACGGAATGGACATACACTCTTTCCTCCTCAACGTGATGACCAAGCTGACCCACTCTTATTCATGCGCCCGAAATGCCAAGATAGAAAACAAGTGATTTTTTAACCACTCCAACTAACTATATTTTTTAAATCGCCGGCTTTACCCTTTCTGACATGCTATTCAGTATCGCGAAAACGGAATAGCTATTGTGAAATCGGAAAGTGAACATGTTGCGAAAAACAACGTTAAATATACCGGTGCTTTTCAATGCCGTGACATCGGGGGAAGGCAGGCTTTCAGGTCGAGCCGGCAGTCTAAAAATGGGGTATGCGGAGCATTTATTTGTGCTGCTGGGCGGGAGCTGGATGAGCTTCCGAAGCCTTCAATTGTCACCATGACACTAATCAGTTGGGGACAGTCTTTAGCCCAGAGGGCGAACCCTTTCGCTCCCCGAAGTCACTTTTTCATTAGTGCCCCTAGATTCGGCGAGGACCAAAATACAAATAAAATAACTTCCCGGAAGCAAAACATATTTTGGCCCAATATTATGTTATTTTATCGGCCATGTTTGTTGGTGTGTTCAGCAAATTTTCAAGCAAACCGGGCACTACGAATAAAACGCCGGGGTATACCTTTTAAGTTGAAAGGCATTCCCCCTCCCCCCCTAAATCTGCCCTGGCCTGGGCGCCATTGCTACATGCGGGAGCTGCCAGAGGTTCGCGTGGCGAAGAGAACCACAAAGATCGACATCGGAAGATGCAGGCAGAGCCGTATATGAAGAGGGTTTGGCCATTCGTTGGGAAGTATAGGAGACAAATGAGGAAACGCCATTGGCCGAAAGCGGGCTGGGCGTGATCCAGGGCGTCTTCAGAAAGTCGAATATGACCAACCAGAAACCGGACATTATACCCTGGCGGTGGTCGCAAGAAACAAACCTGATAAGTGCATCGGAAAAACTTTCGGCGACTGAAAATATGGTACACGTGATGTTTCGATCACGCTCATCCAAAATGATGGTGGAAGAGTGCAACTAGCGGAACGGTCGACATAATGCTTACGCCAATCGCCGAGGGCCGGGAATCAGCCGACCGAGCGGTCACACTCTGTCCGAGGAAAACAGAATTGAGCGGCGGATTCGTTTCTTACATCTTTCCGCATGATCATGATTGAAACATCAGGTGCACCCTATTTTCAGTCACAAAGAGTTACTGCACTTCACTCTTACGCGCTTATTAAAACAATATACGAACATATACCTTCGATCAGAACTGTTCCTCGCTACCACCACTAGGGGATTTTTTTCGTGTTCTGGTTGGTCAAGAGAGCATGTCAAGCTCTCTTTCCGAGTCTCGTGCACGCCCTGGCTCTGCCCGCGTCACCCATTGACCAAACGCTCTGTATACACGGCTTTGGATGCAGGACAAGGTGACGGACATGAGGAGTCTGCAAAACCTGCTGGAAGAGTGCTCAAATGAAATTTCCAGCAAGATGGTCGAGATACTGGCGCTCAAGTCGCGCCTTGATAGGCTTGCTTCCGAGGTCCGCGAGCTCGAGGCACAGGCGAGGAACGTCTTCCTTTTTGTGCAGAATTCATTTAGGTGAAGGTTTCTTCAAGAATCGAGTTCGCGGGCTCGATCATGCAGACAAAGACCTGGGAGCACAAAATACACCAAGCGGAAACTTGCAGCACATAGAAATTGAAACAGCGTTACCGTAGATTTCTTCAGGGTAAACTTATTGAGGTGATTGAGAGGAAAAAACATCGCTTTCCACGCTTTACTTGGCGGGGAGGTAGATGTCGTAGGTCCTGAGGTCAAATCACGACAGCCATGCGACTTCAGTTTCTCCCCTGAATTCGGCAAGAAATGGACATCGCGTGCCGATAACTTCTTCGCTAAATTTAGCGAGGAAATTGATCTGCCAACCCACCGCGAGAGTTCCTCGTCTGTTTTCTTTTTTTTGTAGAGTTTGCCTGATGAAAGAAATTCTGTCTTAGGAACTCGGCATGACTGTAGCTCTGAGGTATAGCGCGCTCAACAAGGTAGAGGGGCTTAAAGCGATAAAATTGCAGCTTAAATTGATGCCCCCCACCCGGCCGCCGCCATGTTGCACATTTTTGGCCACTAGACACGTGACCTAGTAGTTTTACGTCTCTATTTTAACAAAATACCGCGCACAGGTAATTGCTCAGCGATTTTTAATAACAGTACTGATGAGAAGTGATTTCATTTCTTTCAAGTACAAAATGTGCTTTTTACGAAAAACTCGGCCACCTTTGCAATGGCTCCTCTCGATGCCGCCAGCCGCGGTGCTGTATTACGTGTTTTCATCAGAGCTAGACACTGATTTTCGGGTAGACAGCATTGAGAAAAAAGGTGATCTTGTTTTCAAAGCCCTCGCAATACAAATATCGGCTGTTTTGTGTAAACCTCAGCATTTGGTACCGTCACGTGTCTAGTGGTCAAAATTGTACAGCATGGGGGCAGCCCGGGGGGGCGCACTTTTGTCTCGTAAACCAGACGAGAGAGATATTCCACACTAAAGTTCTATGCAATTCTTTCCACCAGTATCACTCGTAGTACAAACATATTTAAAGTTTAACTCCTGTACAACTGGCTAATATGCGTTCTTAAAATTTAATTTTATGTCATTACCTTAAGCAACGACTGAAAAGAAAGAAATATTTTTTAAACAGACTGGTTGAGACACACCTGTCAAAAAATTAATTGTTGACGAAATTTTTTTTTAGAGCAATACTGATGGCACAAGGGGCGATTTAGTTGGTGGCCACCTCCTTTCCTCTTGTTTTGTCTCTTGGCATTTTGGGCGCGTGGAGGAGAGGTGGGTCGGCTTATCCATCACGTTGAGGCGGAAAGAGTGTATGGCTATTCCGTGACTTCATGGACTTTGCGTGCAGAATTTAAAATAGGATTATTTTTTTTTTGACAGGCGTGTCCCAACCAGTTTGTTTAAAAAACACTTTTTTTTCTTTTCAACGGCCCTTTAAATGCCTCTTCAGAAAGGCACTACACAGGGTAAGTATAAAATTTGTTTTTCTATATTGCCGCCCGCAGTGTCGAGAAAGAAACGCTCGGTCACCGACTTCTAGAAGCTTCGCGTTCATTCTCGCACCAGACGTAGCTTTCCACCTGCTTTCTTGCTCTCGAAAGTGCCAGGTCATCCTCGCCCCAAGCGCGCGAAGCTCGAGCCTTCTTTGTCGAACTTTCGAGATAGTGACGCGTTGTAGATAAGCAGCTACCCGCGACCTTGTCGAGTCAGTCTCGCTCGCGCTTTCTGTTTCGCCGCCGAATCGCCGCGTGCTTTTTTGCTGCCTCGGCGGTCTTTCGTTACTTATTTTTGGTTGGCACAAGTTCGCCCATTAAACCTTTATTTTAAGTTCAATCTTCGCCTTCTCGTCGCCTTAATTCGTGACATTTCTGGTGGAGGTGCGGGGTATAAAACCCGTGCAGCGTACCCCTACAAGAACCCGTTCAGCAAGCCCCATTTCCCGACGACCTTTCGTTCAAGACTCGGAGCATCGTGCCAGCCGCCGTCTTCAAGGGCAAGCTCCTGAACTCGGACCACTCCCGGCGAGGACAAGGCAAGTGACAACGACGATGGCTTCCTCGACGGCGCAGACAACAGTAGCACCCCCCGTCGTTTACCTGCCCGTCGCCCCTCGTACGCCGACGTATTTCCATGGCGAGATCTACGAAGACGTCGAAGATTGGTTGCAGCAATACGAGCGGGTGGTGCTGCACAACCAATGGACTCCGGAACAGCGTCTGCAAAACGTCTATTTTTCCCTCGAAGGCACTCATCGACACCGGAGCAGACTATTCGGTTTTAAGTGGGAAGCTCTCTCGCCGCGTTCGGAAGGTGATGACGCCGTGAGATGGCCCGAAAATACGAACCGCCGGCGGACATCTCATCACACCAGTGGGAAGGTGTACTGCGCGCGTGGACATCCACGGAGAGACCTGTCCCGTGAAATTCGTCGTCCTCAAAGACTGTTCGAGAGACGTCATCCTTGGCATGGACTTCCTCTGTGAGTACGGTGCGGTGATCGACCTTGGAGCAAAGAGGTTGACGCTGCGAAAGCCCATGCTACCTCCGGAGGGATCCAAAACGACGCCAGCCGCCGTCCGAGTCATTGCGAACCACGTGAACCTGCAGCCACGCTCGAGGGTTTTTGTGTCCGTCGTGACCGATGAGTTGCCCACGGGAACGTCCTCCTGGACGGCAACGTCCAACTGCTTCTCGGAAGAGGAATAGGCGTCGCAAGGGGCGTAACGGAGCTGCAGGGTGGACATACTGCGGTCCTCGCGACAAACTTTCGAAAAGAGGCACAGCACCTCATGAAAGGTGCCGCTGTAGGACACGTCGAGGAACTCCGGGCCGACGCCGAAATCGCCGCGATCTTCGACGAGCCCTCGCCATGTCAGCCGTACAGTACACCGCCGCCCCAGCTCGACGTTAAACCCAAGCTCAGTGCCACAGAACGACGACAGCTCGAACACCTCCTCGCCGAGTTCGGCGACTGCTTTGCGACGGCGTCGAGGGCGCGCCAGACAACAGTTGCGAAACACCGCATCGTTACCAACGAGGACGCGCTCCCTGTGCATCGGCCGCCGTACCGGGTCTCCCCAAAGGAACGAGAGGCCATTCAGGAACACGTAAAAGAGATGCTCAACGACATCATTCAGCCTTCGAGCAGCCCGTGGGCCTCTCCAGTCGTACTGGTGAAGAAAAAGAACGGAACGCTTCGATTCTGCGTTCACTACCGGCGGCTCAACGCGGTCACGAAGAAAGACGTGAATCCGTTCCCCGGCATCGACGACACGCTAGACCGCCTGCGCCACTCCCGATACTTTTCGTCGATGGACCTTAAGAGTGGCTACTGGCAGATCGATGTCGACGAACGGGACCGACAAAAGACTGCCTTCGTCACGCCCGACGGATTGTATGAGTTCAAGGTGATGCCCTTCGGACTGTGCACGGCGCCGGCAACGTTCCAACGTGTCATGGACACCGTCCTGGCAGGCCTCAAGTGGCAGAGTTGTCTCGTTTACCTCGACGACGCCGTGGTATTCTCGGCCAACTTCGACGAGCACTTGCGACGCCTTCGGGCCGTTTTTGAGGCAATCAGGACCGCAGGACTCACCCTCAAGCCGAAGACGCGCCGGTTTGCCTACGCCACGTTGTGAGCAACGAAGGTGTAAGTCCTGACCCTGAGAAAACTCGCGCCGTAGCGGCCTTTCCACCACCCAGCGACAAAAGGCCGTCCAATGATTCCTTGGACTTTGCGCATACTACCGGCGATTCGTTCAGGATTTCGCCAAGCTTTCTGCGCCGCTCACGCACCTTACGATAGACGCCGTGAACTTCGAATGGGGTGCAGAACAACAACAGACATTCGACGAACTAAAGCGACGGCTCCAGTCACCACCGATTCTCGGCCACTTCGACCAATCAGCCGAAACGGAAGTTCACACGGAAGCCAGTAATACAGGACTTGAAGCGGTACTGGTCCAACGACAAGACGGTGCGGAGCGCGTGATCGGATACGCTAGCCGGACGCTGTCGAACGCGGAACGCAATTACTCGACGACCGAGAAGGAATGTCTGGCCGTCGTCTGGGCCATCCCGAAATTCCGGCCGTACTTGTACGGGAGTCCATTTCGGGTGGTCACCGACCACCACGCACTGTGTTGGTTAGCGAGCCTGAAGGACCCATAGGGACGCCTCGCTCGGTGGAGCCTACAACTGCAAGAGTACGACGTGACCGTGGTCTAAAAGTCAGGCCAAAAACACAGCGACGCCGACTGTCTGTCCAGAGCCCCTGTCGAGTCAGCTACCGGCTGTGCCAAAGACGACGGCGACGACGACGATCACTTTCTTTGCGCGGTGCGCATTCACGGTATGGCAGCGCTCCAGCGGGACGATCCTGAGTTGCGTGCACACATCGACCACTTGGAGGGACGAGGGGGTACGATTCCCCGAGCCTTCTCACGTGACCTGCCAAGATTCGCTGTCCGGAGAGGTATCCTCGATAAAGAGAACTTCGGGGACAACAACTCGACGTGGCTCCTGGTGATTCCTGCTAGTCTTCGAGAAGAGATCTTCCAAGCCTGCCACGGCGACCCAACATCTAGTCACCTTGGCTACAGTAGGACTCTTGCACGGATCCGACAAAATACTACTGGCCCAAGCTCACGAAGACTGTCCACCTCTACGTACGTTCGTGCCAAGAATTCCATCGACGCAAGAAACCACCGAAGAAGCCGGCAGGTCTCCTGCAACCGATCGCGCCTCCGACTGCACCATTCCAGCAGGTTGGAATGGATCTTCTCGGACCTTTCCCGCCGTCGACGCAGGGAAACCGTTGGATAATCGTGGCAACTGATTATCTCACCAGGTACGCCGAGATAAAAGCACTCCCGTCGGGGACCGCCGTGGAAGTAGCCAAGTTCATCGTGGAGTGTATCGTCCTTCGACACGGCGCTCCCCAAGTCCTGATTACGGACTGAGGATCCTCGTTCATGGCGCAACTGACACAAGAGATACTCCGCCTGAGCCACACCGACCACCGCCGGACCACGGCATACCACCCGGAGACCAACGGGCTGACGGAGCGTCTAAACAAAACCATCGCCGGCATGATTTCGATGTACGTGGACGTGGAACACAAGACGTGGGATGAAGTGTTGCCCTACGTCACGTTTGCGTACAACACGGCGATTCAAGAAACTACCGGCATGACACCTTTTCAGCTGGTGCACGGCAGAAAGGTGACGACGATGCTCGACGAGATGCTGCCGCACATCCCGACGGACGACGGCACCGACGACGCCCAGCTGGTCAGTCAACGAGCAGAAGAAGTACGCCAGCTAGCCCGTCTTCAAATAAAGGACCATCGACGTGTGGACGCTGGCCGGTTCAACCTTCGTCGCCGCGACGTGGAGTTCCAGCCGGAGACAGGGTGTGGGTGTGGACGCCCATTCGCCACCGCAGCCTCATCGAGGAACTGTTAAAACGCTACTTCGGACCCTACAAGGTCATCCGCCGCCTTGGAGACTTGAACTACGAGGTGCTCCCCGACGGAACCCGACCACCAGGACGCCGCCAGCCACGACCCGAAGTCGTCCACGTAGTTCGACTCCAGCCGTTCTACGCGCGCTACGATTGGAACACTGCATGTTGATTTCGTTTCGCCGTAAATGTTTTAGCCATTTCAGTTTTCCTTTCGCGTTGCACCGAGACGATGCACTTTTAAAAGGGGAATAATGCCGCCCGCACGGCCGAGACAGCAACGCTCGGTCACCGATATCTTGAAGATTCGCGTTAATTCTCGCACCAGACGTAACTTTCCACCTGCTTTGTTGTTCTCGAAAGTGCCAGTCCATCCTCGCCCCAAGCGCGCGACACTCGTGCCTTCTTTGCCGAACTTTCGAGATAGTGACGCACGGTAGATAAGCAGCTACCCGCCACCTTGTCGAGTCAGTCTTGTTCTCGCTCTCTGTTTCGCCACCGAATCGCCGCCTGCTTTTCTGCTGAATCGACGCTCTTTCGTTACTCATTTTTGGTTGGCACAAGTTCGCCCAGTAAACCTTTATTTTCAGTTCAACCTTCGTCTTCTCGTCGCCTTAATTCGTGACTATATCAACGTCCTAATCGCATATAAGATTATAGGCAGACTTCATCCGACACAATGGCGATGATTCAGAAATTCTAGTAGGATAAAATGTTAAAAAATGGCGACTAGCTCTGAATGGCACATGAAAGTCTATATTCATCAGTAAATGTTCAGTATGCAACAGTACCATGCACTACATTATGAAGCAAATGAATGTCTCTAACAGCCGTCCTCGTTGATAGCCTTTCAAGGTTAAATAATGACAGCAACAAATCGTAACTAAAACTAAGTTTCCGACCAATGTATCTGCCATAAATAATTCGCATCAATTTCTTCTGCACACGTTCAATGATTTCAAATTTTGTTAAAGGTAGTGAATTGCGACTAATTGAACCAAATTCAAGGTCTGAGCGTACAAGGCTACGGAACAGACGCACTACAGATGATGGTGAAGTGAAAGAACTTGATAAACGAGTGATAATTCCACATTTTCTTATCGCTAATTCAACGATCTTAGAAACGTGCGCAGTGAATGATAGAGTATTATCAATATAGACGCCAAGGTCTCTTACCAGAGATACACGATATATCACATTTCCCTCAAGCACATAAGTGTAAAAGAAAACGACCCGCTTTCAATATAACGAAGTCACTTTAGTTTTTTCAGGATTTAGCGAAAAAGCATTTTTCCTACACCACTCAGAAATTGCGCCAATATCAGTTTTCAATAAAGTACAATCAGTATGATCTTTAACATTTAAAAAAAGTTTTATGTCGTCAGCAAAAAGAAGGACGTTTGAGTGATTGACGCATCATACTATATCGTTTGCAAACAAAATAAATAACAGTGGTCCCCAGGTTCGAACCTTGGGGTACACCAGAAGTTGATGTAAAACACTTCGAAAAAGAGTTGCCGACACGAACAGTATTACTGCGTAAACTCAAGTAGCTCCTGAACCATTCACAAAGCTTTGGGCACATGCCATGAAAAGAAAGTATGCAGAGGAATAAAGTATGATCTACACGGTCAAAGGCCTTCGACATGTCAAAATATATGGCCTCAATTTGGCCTCTGTTTGTGACTATCGGCACAGAGAAATCTAGAAAAGAGCACAAATTTGTTTCAATCAACTTTCCCTTTAAGAAACCATGCTGAGAAGGACTAACATTTGACTGAGGTAATTTGAGATCCGGTTATGCATAACCATTTCAAAAACCTTCGCAAAACCGCACAATAACGCAACGGGACGATAGTTATTGTTATTGTGACGGATCACCAGCTTTGAAGATGGGCACAACTATAGAAGACTTCCACAAAGTAGGGAAAGTGCACTTCATGAGAGATAGGTTAAATATATGTTCGAGGAGAGCAAATATATCAGAACAAGCCTTAATAATAAAATTTGGTATACCGTCAAATCCCGTCGATAACTTAGGATTTCATTTTTTTATCGCCTCAAGGACTTCTGAGACATCGAGAGTAAAACCAGATAAAAAGTCTGTGTTGCTAATGTTGTCTGATGCACCGGCAGTTCTCAAACTGGAATAGCAGTGACTAATGTAATCAGAGAAACGATTAGTTATGTCAATTGGCAAGGACAAATAGCCAGTTGATTCCCGTAAGCACAAGTTTTGTGCATTGTCGCGCATGTGGGTTTTAGCATAGCGCCAGAACGTCCGAGGTGCTCAAGTCAAACTCTTTTCAACATTCGACGAGTGCAATAGCTTATCCTTTTTCTAGACTTTTTTCACCAGACCACGGTAAACACAGAATTTTCCGTACCAGGCGGTTAGTCCCGTTTTTTTTATACATTCGATTACAGTGAGACTTATTGCGAAATAGGAGTTTTAGTTCTCTAGAGAACCAGCTAGGATACTTTGACTTATGTGCTTGCTGTTTCGGAATAAAACGCTCATTGCAGTAGACACCACCGTCGTCAATTTTGTAGTGGCTGAATCAGCATTTTGATTTGATAAAACATCAGATCAATTATAATGAACAAGACTATCGTAGAAGCCGCAATAGTCTCCATTTCGGTAACAAAACGACGACAACTGATGATTTGCACGGGGCCTACATGACAAACAAAACTGAACTACAAAGGGAGGATGATATGCATCGACAGGCACCAAAGGTATAACAGCCGGAACAAGATACTCTATGGGTGCATTTGATAAACATAAATCAAGCACGTTATCAGCAGTATTTTTGCAAAAGTTTAACTGAGTAAGCCCACAGAAATTTTAAAAAGAAAGTAACCATTCCGCTTTTTTAGAAGTAACACTATTCATATGTGACAGCGTTCCAGTCGACCAATCAAGACCAGGAAGGTTAAAATCTCCATATATTTCTACTCTGTATTTAGAAAAAATCAACAAGATTACAGAGGGTCTCAAAATGGTCAACAAACGCAAATCATCAAAGAGTGGAGGGAAATAATAGTTTCCTATTAAACAGTGGAAACCATCGCTGGCAGGAATTTCCACCCAAACAAACTAAGCATAGGTTTCGAAATCCGCTCTTCGAAGCGACTGAACAGCACAGTCAACAGCTACCAAAACCCCATCTCCAAAGTTTTGATCCGTGTTTGCATTGTCGCGATCTCTCCTGTGAACAACATAGTTTGGAGGAAAGTATTCAACACTGGATATTCTGTCACAGAGCCACGTTTCTTTCAGACAAACTATGCCTATGTCAGTTGAAAGAATACTCGTCATCCGTTCCGCTGCTTTTGTTCTTAAAGGGGCAGTGCAACGATATTTAATTGGAATGTTTTTCACTTTACACGACCTTACTGGCACTAGTGGGACTCAAGGATACTCGCACGCAACGCCACTGACCAAGAAACGCCTTGTTGCCCTGTAATTTTGAGGAAAAACCGAGTGTTTTCATTCAATTTCTCCGTCGCAAAACCCGATGACGTAGCTGGGCGGTAGCAGTACCGCCCAGTGACGATATTTGAATGGGGCTCATAGATTGGACCCGAGCATGTAGTGGACACTCGATTTGGGCTCGTGATAATTACTAGCTCGAGAAGCATTCGGGTAGTGTCCTGTGTCCAATCGCTGCAATGACGACAAAAGCCGAACCTTAACAATGTCTGGAACTCAGCGCGCGTCCTGTGCCTTGCCAACCCCAGCGCATGGCTATGATCAACATAGGCGGCATATAATCTCCTCCAGATCACGTGGCCCCTTGTTCTGGCTGCGAGTTGAGGGGTTGAACTCTGCTCGTTTTTCTTTATTTTTTTCTGCGACTTCGATTGCGTGTGGTGAAAAAGGAATGGGTATTTCACAGGTCGTTAACGCCAGGGATCCGTTCTAAGCGGTATTTGCGCAAAATACAAAAATCGTGGCATCGCCTCTTTAAGCCACGAGCATTTTGATAAAAAAACTGAGGGCGTAGATGCATCGTCGTCTAAGCTTTCTGTATCAGGTACATATAAACGAATCCTGTCAAGTTTGCCGTAAAACTGATGAAAAATAGTCCCCTCAGGCAACAGCTCAGGGACGTTTAAACTGTCTAACAAAGAGTAGTCACATTCGAGATGAAACGACGCATATGAGTTAAATTTAGGTTGTAGCTGCGTGACGGTTAGAGACCTGCCGCCAAGATGGGGCTGGAGAAGATCCCTTACATCATCCGCAGTCGTTTGGGGATGAAGTCTCGAGAGAAACAATGCCTTAGGCTGACGAGGAGCAGACGTCAACTTGAGTGACTTGGCCGTTACAAGCTTCGGTGGATTTAAATCCTTTGCCGCTACCATGGTGAAACCGTCATCCTCCGGCACATCAGACGTCTCTTGCCAAGAAGGACGAGCAGCCATAGACACAGAAGCACAGTGGCTGGCACTTTCCTTGCTAGAAGCCGGTTTCAGGCCGGAGATTACATTTGCTGCTGGTGGGTCGGGAACAACCGATGGAACCTTCGAGGATGCCAGTGCCGCTGAGTGTGAGCCGAGAGGAGCCGACGCAAAAGGAAAACGATCGAGCATCCTCGTGTTCAGCAACGTCAACTCGGAACGCAATTGTCAATTTTCAACACTTAGGCACTTTACCTCTGCGGTTTTTGCGTCCAACTTGACAGCCATAGTGCTGAAGAGCCTAAGAACATCAGGGGGAAAACACTTGTCGTCAGGTTGGTCGGCTTGCAGCGGTGACGGAGATGGACCCCGCCGAGTGGTTTGGTTGGTATCCATGTCACATTCTGTGGAATTTTGTCGTTGCCGGGTGCAGTCTTTGCAATTAAAGGCACTAGCACCACTTCCATAAAGATGTTGTATTCTTTCGGGCCGATGTTCATGCATTTGCAGTGGAAGCGCCGGTTGCAACCAGCCGAGCAGATTAGATATTGCTGTTTCCCATAAAAGCGAGCACCACACGTGCCACATACGCCCCTCTGGGAAGCGCTGTCAAACGCGTCTTTCACTGGCTGCGTCAATCCGCGGAATGACGAGGCCAGTGAAAGAGAGCCGGTTGGACGATTGCACGTTTAAAAAAGGCAATATTTAACCCAGCTAGAGACTCAATTTTGTGTGCCGCGAAAAAAGTGTGTGCAATGGACGCAAGGAAAAAAAAGATTGCTTTAAAACGAAAAGCTTCTTTTTTATTCTCTCCAGGACTTAAACTTTTGAATCGGTGTCCGAGTGGAAAGACGGCCTCAAGGGCTTGACGTGTTTCAGTTCTTAACGTACCTAAAATTGTCTGTATCGTTACCTAGATAAATATTTTCTGAAAGATAATGAAGTTTTTTGTTTGCATGAAAAAAATTTTAATATAAATGCAATTTGTATTTTATATTTCGATCAAACCTCTTATTGCCTCTTACTTCATAGACAAAACTCGGTGTCACGATCTATGGCCAGCTGGTCGATTGCACGTTTAAAAAAAAGCAATATTAAACTCAACTAGAGACTTAATTTTGTGTGCCGCGAAAAACGTGTGTGTAATAGATGCAGGGAAAAAAAGATTGCTTTAAAACAAAGAGCTTTTTTTTTTCATTCTCTTCGGAACTTGAACTTTCGAATTGAAGCCCAAGCCCGAAGACGGCCTCTAGGGTTTGACGTGTTTCATTCCTTAACGTACTGAAAATTGTCTTTAATGTTACCAAGATAAATATTTTCTGAAAGATAATGAAATTTCTCGTTAGGCATAAAAAATTTAATATAACTGCAATTTGTCTTTCATATTTCGATCAAACCGCTTACTTAGGCAAAACTCGGTGTCGCGCTCTATATCCGACTGGTCATTTGCATGTTTAAAAAAGGCAAAAATAAACCCAGCTATAGACTCAATTTTGTGTTCCGCGAAAAAAGTGTGTGTAATAGACGCAAGGAAAAACGTTTGCTTTAAAACGACTAGTTTTTTTCTTTCTCTCCAGGACTTTCGAATTGAAGCCCGAGCCCGAAAACGGCCCCTAGGGCTTGGCGTGTTTCAGTCCTTAACGTACCAAAAATTGTCTTTACCGTTACCTAGATAAATATTTTCTGAAAGATTATAAAATTTCTCGTTAGGCATAAAAAAAATTTAATATAAATGCAGAACACACAGAAAGAATAAAACACATGAAGGACGAACTCAGACACACACTGTTCTTTCAATGAGCAACGAACATTTATGAAATGCCCATGATGCTACGACCTTGAACTTCAAAGAATTGGAAAAAAGAGAACGGGAAAATTAAACGAAAATAAAGAAAACGAAAATGCCCTAATATCAAAATAACACCAAATTTCTCACAAATTTTTAAATACCGAATTAAAACCATAAGACAGTTAGGGAAATGTACACCTGAAACAAGAAAAAAAGGAAGAAGAAAATAAAGAAAATTAACCCCTGAAAAGGGGGAAAGGAAGAAGAAAAGAAAGGAAGAAGAGGCAAACTGTGTTCGAATGATTCCAAGCTTTACCGACCTGGAATGGTTACTGCAAACGAAAGAACAGGCTTTTTGGATCGCTGCTGGAAACTCCAGCATAGAACTTGAGGATGAAGATAAAGTTTTAAATCCAGATACTATAGAGCTTCATCTGTTGGCTCTTCACTCGTGAGGTTGAGACCCGACGAGCAAGAATTAAAGGTTTCACAAATGGCCGGTGAAGAGGAGGACGGATGAACAACTAGATAGTCATCTACATATCGGAACACTCGAATATCTGGGGCATAACATGAAGCTGGGTCCTCTCGGATCTGTCTATGTACATAAGAAAGACTTCACTGAGCACCGGGGCTAGGCATGAGCCTATACAGACACCTCTCTTTTGTCTAAACATTTTCCTGTTGTATTCAACAAGCGTGAACTGAAGGTATACGGAAAGGAGATCAATGAAGTTCTTTGTGGATATCCCTCGTGTAATTTGGAACTCACATGGACCGTTCTCATGGATAGCATCAGAAACAGAATTCAAGAAAATTCCGGGGTCCGGACTGTATTAAAGTTCTTGTATGTCTAATGAAAACATAGAGTGTGTCTAGGTGGTGACGATTAGAGAGGTAAGGTGGGAAATCAGCTCTGTGGAGTTCGTAATCTTAAAGGGCTCGCGGAGATTCAACATAGAGAGATGCGTCTGTAGAAATAAGGCCAAATATTTTTGCCAACATCCTCTTTCAGATATAATGCTCCTAAGGGGCATACCTTCCTTGTGTGTCTTTGCTGTAAAAAACAGAAAAAAATTGTTTTGCGGGAGATCCGAGTGTTTTCTTTAGAGAGGGCAGATTGATCAAGGTGCAAAGTTGTTTTGCTTTTGCACGCACAGATCCTGATGGTCTCGTCTTTAGTTGGTCAAAGTTTTTTTGTAAAGCTTTCGCTACCTTCTCATCATAGTTACCTTCATCCAAGACCACGAAAACACCCGTCTAGTCTGATTCAAGCACCCTCAGGCACTCCTTGCTCAGTTTTTCAACTGCGTTCCGAAGAGTGAACTTGCGTGTTTTCGGAGGGGGATGGTAGCCAATAGAACGAACTGCCGCTGACAGAAACTCAGACCGCCCTTGTTTCGGAATACGTGAGGCGACTTGGCGTACCTATGTCGATTGGTCCACTCTGGAGAACGGAAGATCTGGAAAAAAATGTAGGGCCTTTGGAATGCTCTTCCAACGTACCTGCAGAAAGATGTTTGTCGCAAAGTAAAACTGGAGGGTCTAATACAGCTTGGCGGGTCTTGAGGCAAGACGCATTAAAAAAAGTGATAATCACGCATCAGGCAGAATCCAGAAGTCTGGAAAAAGAGGCTTGAAGAAAGATGAAGGAAGGATGGGTCCAAAACATGAAGCCAAAGAGATTGGTCAACACGCCTGGGAGCAGATTCTACATGAGCCGAAGTTCCTGAGAGATCTCCTTCCGAGATGTTTGCATGATGCGATATATGGAAGACCATTTGTGAGGGGAGAAACCCAGCATCGACGCGACCCCAGGTTGAGCGGTTTTCTTGCGGATGTAGAGCCCTAGCGAGCGGAGTCTCAGACGAAGCAAATTCAGCTTAGAAATGAAGCAGGCAGCTTAAAAAAAAGGTGTCCGGATTGAAGTCCGACATGTGAAGATGGGACTTGGACGCCACAGACAAAGCTCTAAATTAAGATAAAGTACACGTAGCAGAGCGCGTTAAAAACTACATAATACACAGAAAGAATAAAACACACGAAGGACGAACACAGACACACACAGTTCTTTCAATGAGCTACGAACATTTATGGAATGCCCGTGACGCTACGACCTTGAACTTTAAAGAATTGAAAGAAAGAAAACGAAAAATTAAACGAAAATAAAGAAAACGAAAATGCCCAAATTAAAAAAAAAAACAAAAACAAATTGCTCACAAATTTTAAAATACCAAATCAAAACGATAGGACAGTTAAGGAAATGAACCCCTGAATAAAGAGGAAAAGGAAGAAGAAAAGAAAGAAAATTAACCCCTGAAAAGGGGAAAAGGAAGAAGAAATGAAAGGAAAAGAAGGCAAAGTTAAGAATTGATCAAAACTAGCCTTACGATAACTCTGGCACGAGGAACTGCAGCTCATTTGACGATAACGCCAGAGAAGGCTCAGAAACATTGTTCGCGGAGTATTTGATCTTAAACGCTTCAAATATTTCGCGCCCACACTGATCTCTATGTGTATCAAGCACAGTGGTGTTTTCAAAGCTTGGGGAGGGGGAATTGTGGCAGATACAGGCATGCACAACATGGGGCGGTATGACTCCGATGATGCCTTGGTGACTTCTAAATGGAGCTTCCTAAGGCGAACATATAGGCATCTTCCAGTTTGGCCGATGTATTGGCCCCCGCAGCACAATGGAATTGAATAGATTGGCTTCTCTTTACATTTAACATACTTGTTGGAGTTCTTGATGAAGCATTCGGGTGGTCGACTCTCGTTGTTCACCCTCTGGCACATTTGTTTTAACCTCCCCTTTCTTCCCTTCTCTCCCCTTCTCCCCCCTTTTCCTACTAAGTATAGTCGGCTGCTCGCTGTTGAAATTTTTACTGGTCGTTGCTAGTTAAAAGATGTGTAGTGGTGTCCCAGTTTTAATTGTTTTATTCTTTCTTTATCCTTGTCCCATTCTACAAGTGAAGACCACCTTCGTGTCAAACAGAGCAGCAAAAGTCTTCAGGCGGTGGGCGGTGTTGCGCACGTATGGATTGCAAACCGGACGTGAATGACTATTTTGTTTCAATGGAGGACGGATGGAGCCGTAATGAGACGCTGAAGGGTTGTACGGAGGAGGTCGGCTGGATACTCTGCTTGGAGCAGGCTGTCATTCTCACGCAGGACGCTTTCTGGTGAGAGGTGTGAACAGGATTTCAAGCGAGAATAGGCAAAAAGGCTTTGAATGATTCCAAGCTTTACCGACTTGGAATGCTTACTGCAAAACGAAAGAGCAGGTTTTTTGTATCGTTACTGGAAGTTCCAGGATAGACCTTGAGGATGAAGATGAACTTCTAAATCCAGATACTGTAGACCGTCATCTGTTCGCTCTTCACTCGTGAAGTTGAGACCCGACCAGCAATAATTAAAGGCTTCACAAATGGCCGGTGAAGAGAAGGAGGACGGATGAACAACTACATAATCATCTACATATCGGAACACTCGAATATCTGGGGCTATAACGTCAAGCTGGGTCCTCACGGATTGGTCTGTGTACATGAGAAAGACTTCACTAAGCACCGGGGCTACGCATGAGCCTATACAGAAACCTCTCTTTTGTCTAAAAATTTTCCTGTTGTATTCCACAAGCGTGGAATGAAGGTATACGGTAAGGAGATCAATGAAGTTATTTGTGGATATCCCTGATGTATTTTGGAACTCACAACAACCGTGCTCAGGAATAGGATCAGGAACGAAATTCAAGAGAATTAGGGGGTCGAGACTGTAGTAACGGTCTTCTATGTCTAATGAAAACATGGAGTGTGGCTTGGTGGTGACGCGTAGAGAGGTAAGGTGGGAAAAAGGCTCTGTGGAGTTCGTAATCCTGAAGGGCTGGCAGAGATTCAACATTGAGAGATGCTTCTGTAGAAATAAGGCCAAATGTTTTCGCCAACATCCTTTTCAGATACAATGCTCCTGAGGGGCACACCTTCCTTGTGTGTCTTTGCTGTACAAAACAGAAAAATAATGTTTTGCGGGAGATCCGAGTGTTTTCTTGAGAGGGGGCCGATTCATCAAGGTGCAAAGCTGTTTTGCTCTTGTCCGCAAGGTTCCTGATGGTCTCGTCTTTAGTTGGTCAAAGTTCTTTTCTAAAGCTTTCGCTACCTTCTCGTCATAGTTAACTTCATCCAAGACCACGAAAACATTTGTCTTGTCTGATTCAAGCAACTTCAGTCGCTTCTAGCTGAGTTCATCAACCGCGTTCTGAATGGGGAACTTGCGTGTTTTCGGAGGGGGATGGTAGCAAAGAGAGCGAACAAAAACTCAGACCGCGTCTGTTCCACAATACGTGAGGCGACTTGGCGTACCGATGTCAAATGCTCCATTCTGGTTGTCAAAATTAGACCACCGTGCCGGGGTCTAATCTTGACAGCGCTAAAGAGCCCATGGAGTACGTGTTGTATACACGCGGTTTGGATGACAGGTCTTTGTCGGCACAGCAGATGGCAACCCTAACCAAGGACGACAAGAAACTTACGCAAGTGAAGAGATGGCGTTCCAGGCGTTCGACGCGCAAGCGGAAACCACAGGAGAGATTGAATTTATAAGGGGGGAGGGAATGATACGTCATCGTAACCGGCGCGTGCACTCGCGCCGGCCCGGCACAAACAGACTGCTACGTCATGGCAAGATCGCCTAGCGCGCGGGGGCTCGCGCGAGGCCACGAGACGACAGCCGGTGCAAAAGGGCTAGGGCTAGCTGATTAAACGTTCCACGTTAGCAGCCACTCCGAGGTTTTCAGTCGTCCTTTTCTCGGTTACTTCACTCCCTGCGCGTCGTCCGCCCCCAGCAGAGATACGCGAACGGAGAGCAGAAGACAAAATAAAACACATTCTTCTGCCTTATAATACTTTTTTTAGCGAACAAAAAAGTTTGTTTGTTTCTAAATGCTAACTGAAACGTCATTATTGTTCGTATATTCTCTAAAAATTATTATTTGTCGCTGTTATCCTGCTCGCCGGCAGTCTCTCTCTGGGCAGTTTTTGCGTTCTTCACACTAAAGCCCCTTAATGTTTTTTTTGTATGTTTTTTTACAAGCACCGCCAACCATTGTTGTGGAAACCCGCAAGACATGTGCAACAAGCGGATACTCCGCCGCCATTCGCTTCCAAGGGTCTGTCGTTTCAATGCTTCGCCGCCATTTGCTTCCAAGGGCTGCTCGAGACACGGGCCTCGTGCACTGGCGCATTTGACGCCACTTGCAAGACAAACGCAAACACAACGAGGGGTTTTACTTCACAATAAAGCCCCTTCATGTTTTAAAAGTTGAGCAAGGTGCTTTGATGCACGAGGCACGTGAGATGGACAGCCCTTGGGAAGATCATGACGGAACATCGCAGCACTGAGCTAGATTTCAGACGCCATGTTTTTCCAAAAAGTGGCGCGCGGTACGTCTCTCGAGTAAAGCCCCTCTATCCTGGGAAAAGTGGCGCCATTCATTGTTGTAGACATGCTCGAGGCACGTGCCGCGCGCCATTTAGGGAAATTCATGGCGTCTAAAATCCAGCTCAGTGCTGCGCTGTGCCGCCATGATCTTCCCAAGGGCTGCACGCTGCACGTGCCTCGTGCATCGACGAACCTTGCGCTACTTTTGAATCATGAAGGGGCTTTAGTCTCGAGCATTTCCACGACCACAGGCGAGACTACGGGGGGGGGGGGGGGGAGCATCGGGGCTTGTGTTTCCCCTGGTAAGATCCGGGGGGGGGGGGGGGGGGGGGCAGAGCTTCTCCCAGGCCATGATCCTTACCGAGACGCTGTTTACGTGCCCGTGTAACGAGCTTCTAGTAGTGGCATGTAAACAAAATAACGCCCACATTGCCTTTACTGACAAAATGCATGGGAAAAGGAATCCTAGCGTGCTTTCGTTATAGCTTCAATCTCCAGTTCAGGCGAGAAGGTAATGCAGCATCGACCACTTTTACGTCCGCTTCGTCTGCTTCCACAGCCTGCCATTTTGCGATGTACCACCAGAAAAAAAGAAAAGATAAATAAAACAACCGGAGGTTCATATAGAGGACGTTTACTTCATCCGGAGCTGTCCGAAAATACGTTTAGCAACGACTCCGATGGAGTTCCCAACCGGAGTCGTGGAGACATGGAGACACAACTTAACGCACACAATGAAGCGATATATGATAACGTCGTCCGTGAAAAGCCGCATGCGTGAGAAAATGTTAGTTGGCAAGTCGTTAATAAAAATTAGGAAAAGGAATGGACCAAGAGCACTGCTGTTCCAATGATAGCTGAAGATATACATACGCTGTAAAATGTACCCCCTAAAATAAGCTACTGATAATTGCAGGTGTAAATAAAAACGCGCGGAAAAGCACCCCCCCCCCCCCCGCCCCCCCCGGAGAATTTCTCAGCCTGCACCTCCCCCAGGAAAATGGAAAGTCTACGCCGCTATCCACGACAATGAATGGTGCCACTTTTCCCAGGATAGATGGGCTTTACTCCACACCTCCGGGGAACGGGTTTCCAAACCAGTATTAAGACTAGGAGCAGGCCGATATATAGGACATAGGAAGTGCAAACCTGCCGCTTTATTTCTATTTTTTAAGATTTTCTAGCTTTTAATTAAGCTCTAAAAATATACCATATTTTTTTTCTGCAAAACAACGTTTCCGTGTCAGATATGGTGCTCCAAATGGCAGCAACGCCGCAGTCTGCGCTTCAGAAAATGTCGAACGTGGTTGGAACTTCGAATTCAATCGGAAATCAGAGCTGTTTCGACGTTATGCAAGCCACTGTAATCTACATTTGTACTGGCCTGTATCTCCCGCCGCTCGTTGGCCGCTTCCGGCAGCGGCTGGCGCAGAGCGAAGAAGATCTAGCTCGAGATCGGCGGCGAACAGCCCGTGGCCCGAGCCCACCTCGAGGGCCCGAACTGCATGCGCAGCTGGGAGCATGGAACTCGTTTGTTCCGGAAAATTGCCGCGCCATCTACGAGGAAAAGGGACGAAATAAATAGCGGTTGAATCCCCCTAAAAGACCTCTGAAACGCCAAAAAAAAAAAAAATTCATGCTAAGCGTTGAAATGGCATATCAGGGCATTGCAAAAAACATTGTTTCACTATAGAGTTGCGTAGTTTTTTTTTTATAAAACTAGAAATACGAGGCCCAATTCAAAGTTCCCGCCGTGCACTGCGACGTAACAGTGTACAGCAAGGTGTCGGGGCGGTCAGAAGGGAGGCATCGCCGGAAGTCACGTGAGTTGTATCCCTCCTCTTGTTTAGCGCGAGCACGTGTAGTATTTTTTTTAAATCTTTTTGTTAATCTCCGCACCTCAACGAGCGATCCCAGCAGACAAGGTTTCTTTTATTTGCTTTTCATCCCTTAATGTTGCTGTAAAGGTAGTAGAAGCGGACTCAGTGAATTGACGTGATCAACTACAATGCCTAGAAGGTGCTGCGTGAGGGACTGTCCCGGTATTTCAGCAACTGAACAAGATATCGCAGTGCATGCATTTCCGAGAGACATACATCGGCCGCATGCGCACCTAGTAAACAAGTTCTACTCATGTTCTAGACAAATACGTACGTTGTGCTCGACGTTTACTTGTACTTGGTACACTCACCAGTTCGTATTCTTTAGACGGCAGGCATCTTCAGCCTGGAGAGTATCTAATGATTCAACGACCTCGGTGTCTGAACCTTCAGCAATGCGATCGGGCGTGTCGTATGCTAGCAATCCTAATTTCCGCGAGCTTTCTAAATTTTATTTCTTTTTCAAAACTTGATAGCTTGTGTTGCGCCCAGTATAGCCCGGTATCATCGGACTGACTGCATGCACTCGTACACTGGCTTGTACTCGCGACGCTTTCATCATTGACCTCCATCACGTCGATCCACTGACTCTTCGTCCTCAACTTTTACAGCACGCAAGCTAACCAACGGTGCAGCGATAAAGAGCTAGTGGAACTGAAACTTCGTTTTCTACGATGGCTCGTACGAAGATCAGAATAAAAAAAAAAAGTCTTCGGCACGGTCGTGGAGAGCACGAGGAGTTAAACTCACGTGACTTCCGGTGAACCCACTTTTAGTGACGTAGGTCGATGCCTCCCTTCTTACCGCCCCGACACCTTGCGGTACACTATTACGTCACAGTGCACCGCGGGAACTTTGAATTGGGCCTCGTATTTCTATTTTTATAAAAAAAAAAACTACGCAACTCTATAGTGAAACAATTTTTTGTAATGTCCTGACATGCCATTTCAACAGCCTAGCATGAAAAACAAATTTTTTTTTGGCGTGTTCAGAGGTCCTTTAAGCGTGGCCTCCGTTACGAAGTGGTTCGCGTTCTTAGAATATTTATGGCTACTCCAAAATAAGCCTTTAGCGCTCTGTTGTTTAATTACAGTAAATGATCAACTAGCGTATCTTTGTTCCGTTACTCCAATAGCAGTGGAGTCCGCCGGCACCTCAACCACTGAGTCTATTGCGCTAGGAGAGCACCTTTTTATTTATTATTCCAGACTTCACTCATTGCCGATAAAGGCCTACAGCAGCATGAGCTTCGTATCGTAAAATAGCTACAGCAACCGGATTTACTTTTCGCCAAAGCGACCGGCCACTCTGACACAGTTCTGTCATTTTTCTTTTTATTCGCACGCAGGTAACATCGCAATTAGACTCGGTTAGTTTTTAGAGCGTAGCTCTTAGAAGCCCGTTTCCGGCTTGAGCGGCGTCGGCGTCGGCGTTGCCGTCGGCGTCGGCGTCGCCGTCGGCGTAACCGCGCGGTGCATTATGAAAAATGTCCCATAATGCACCGCGCGAGCCCCCCTACCGGGGTCAAGTGTCCTCAGGGGGGGGGGGGGGGGGGTCACGTGACCCCCCCCCTCTCCCCCGAAGTCATGTGGCCCCCCTCCCCCCGAGTCACGTGACCCCCCCCCCCCCCCGGAGGACATTGAAGAATGAGGGGAGGACGAGGGGGCATACCCTCCCCTGAGTTCCCTCCCCTCCTCCTCCTCAAGAGCTGCGCTCCAATTCGGCATTACAGGAAGTTGTAAATGGCTTTCACTGTTTTATTGACTATAGTAATACACGATAACTTGCATATCAAAATCCACGCATCTGCGCTTGAAATTTCCAAAATGACGCGATTTTAAACCGAGTTAGAACGCCAGCCGGATGTTAGGTACAGCCCACTCGGCGGAGCAGACGACGCGCGAGGTGAGAGGGAGAAAGCATTGCTTCTCTCTCCGCTCCCTAGTGGAACGGTCTATATGGGAAGTTATCTATAAACGAAATTAGGATACGGATATGGGGTACTGGATAACAAAGAGAACCCACGTAATAGCCACGGCAGTGGCCACACCTTCTTCAAGTAGGTTGCGTTGCAGAAAGGCGCTCTGTTGGGGGAGGCTTTGTTGGGATTTTGAGAAGTCATGCAGCTTTTAGTTCGATTCCTGTCTTGTTCTCTGCTTATCAATGTTCGATTACAGACAGTGTTCGCGAGAGCACTATGTGTGGAAGGACGGACTTACAACAAAAGGAAAATAAGCTGAAGAAAACCTCGACGTTTTGCCTTAGCGGGGTTAAATATAAAACAAGCAAAACAGAAATGTCTTTCTTTTTTCCGCTTCTCTCTTTTTTTTATTTGTTATTTTCTTGAAGCTCAATTCTGCATTGTTGTCGTAGGTCGCTTCCCGGTCTGCGTTGCGCCTCAGTGCTGGCAATCTTTACTTCCGTAATACCACCCGTTTTGTTTGAGGCTTTTTCGGGGGAAACTCTAGGAAACAACAAGCGCCTTTGGGAAGGCGAGGAGAAAACCTTCATTGTACAAACTTTGGGCTGAAATATGAGTCACAATCGGCTAAAAGGCGATGATTTTTTCACGAGCTCAATCAAAGTCACCGTAGGGAATCGGAGCTAGCAACAGGATTTGCTTGCTTGAAAGAATCTTCACGTTTGCTCGTGCCACGCCCACGCCATTGGCGGCCGAGTGGGCTAGCGCACACCAGCTCGGAGCACGTGGAGCGAAAGCTCGCGTTACAGAACCCAAGAATCCTGGGTTCAGTCCCCACACCTGCCCATTTCGATCTGGATGAGCATCGTACCTGCGTGCGGTCGTGTATCACTACTGCGTGGTGAACGTTAAAACCCTAGGCTAGCAGTTGTACTGCACTGGATAAATTGCTCATCTACAGCGAGTGGCTCGTCGCAACTTTGAAATGGCTGACCAACAACACGCTGTATAAATATCCACACAACCCTAATTATTATTATTATTGTGCGCGCACTCGTGTATTACTTTGGGTTCATTTCAACGAGATAAACAGAGAATTAAATAAGTGAAACATGAACGCATTAATTGCACAAATCAAAATTTTGTGAAAAAACTCTTTTATTATAAAATGAAACAAACCCCAACCAGAGAGTAGTTTCAGCATAGATACTGTCAAATTTAATGGCTAAAAAGGGAGTAAAAAGAAAGGATATAAAGCCGATGAGTTCTACAAAAAAGCCGTGGCCAAATCCTCTAGACAAGACAGGCATCACGACTAGGCATCTTCCGTAAAAGCATTCGGTCAGGTCAATGATGGACGTCTAGAGTTTCCCGTTCGCAGGCCTGTGCTGGCTCACAGGCCTGGGCTGGCTCACTGGACTGTCCTGGATACAAATTACGTCGACACGCTTGTCGAGGAGCGGAGTCCAGCGTCGGTCCCCGAAGACCTGCACCGCGTCGCATTTTTCAGGCACTCGCCGCAGCACGTCCAGCATGAAGGGTTCCATGCGGAGTCCTTGCACGTCCACGTCTTTGTCGCAGACGGGGCATTGCCACAAAGGCCAAACAGTGTCTTCATTTAGCCTCAGGGAAGCCAAAGCATCAAAGCACTGTAGGTGCCGGCAGTTGGCACCACGGCAGGGTGTCACGAGCCTCGTCCTTTTTAGCGGACAGTTGAGCGATACCGTAACGCACTCCACATGTGGCGTCTTGGTCCTCCTTGACATCTGCGACTGCGGCCTGATCTTTTTGCCGCAGACACGTCATCGGTGCCACAGCCATTGTCACCTAGAGCAGCGAGCAGGCCGGGTTCTTGGGCTCTGTTCACCACGATGACCTCAAGGCGAAGGTCCTCGGGAACGGCATTGCCTCTGATGATGATGCAGTTGATGGCCGCCCTCACGTACCGACTCACGTTGATGGTCTTGAAAGGTACGTCCAAAAAATGATGACGGTTCACACTCAAATCTACCTTGCACGACGTCGCGGGCTTGGCGGTCGAAATGGAACGGAGGAGCACTCGTCTCCTGTCGCATTCGCCGTGCAAGTCTTTCTTCTCAAGTTGGAAATTGTAGGCCGTGCTGCCGTGAATGGTCGAGTGCCACCTGCCTGAAACTGCGCAGTGGATGCTGCTTAAAACTTGGTGAAACCGGTTAAAAAACTGAGCCTCTTCACATTTCGTGCTGAACATAGCCGAACTGAACTGCTCCATGTCGCTTTTGAAGTGACTGTTTGTCAGTGCACGGCTGGACTGGAAGCGCGCGCTCTCTTTCTCTTCTTACGGCCTTTGCAATCTCCCGGGAGTCAGTGGCATTTTTTCTCCGTATGAAGTTCATCTGCTTGCCGCCAGAGGCGCAACCAGTGCCAGGTTACTCCCATAGACCCAATGGAGTCGATTTCTGGGTAAACTAGGCGCTCAGCAGCGCTTCCGTGGTCGGAGGCGCTCATTACTGCAACGAACCGCCGACTGATTGCTCTATGGAGAGATTGTGAAACTAAACTAAGAAACAATAATCATATTTACAAAATAGAGCGCTAACGTTTTAATTATGACATTTACCGCTGTCGACCTAGCTTCAGCGGCTTCTTAGCCGTTTGCGAAGGCGAAGCCGCTCAAAATCCAACATGGCGCAGACCTTCCGCCGTGCCCGTCCGCTACTCCCTACAGCGGTACCGCCGGTACCGCGGTAGGTTTTGGTTGGAAAATTTCGGTTCGCGCGTGTCATGCCTCTTCTTGTGGCAAAGAATTGAAAGTTCTGCTTCTCTACCTTGTGTCCAGCAGTTGACAGTCCGTTACTTGCCGTCGGCGTCTTGAAAAAAAAAAAAAAACGACGACGACGACGCTTTCAGAAGGACGATCGTTCTCATCGCTCCAGAAAAATCGTAGTATTTTTGACATTCAAGAGCCTACACACCGGCCGGAACTCCTCGGAGCATCTTCCTTTTGTACTCCAAAGATCCGTCTCCACCCTTCTGGGTACAGCGGATATGAGCCACCATGAAGCACCGAAGCCAGCATCCGCCGACGTCGAATGTGGTGAGCCGGCCATCATTGACGGTGATGCTTCTATGACGGATGAGTCTGACGATGGAGGCAAATGGTCGACTCAAATGACAAAGAGACGCCATGGCTCTAATTGGAGTCAATCAACCAGCATAAGTCAACCACTTCCCAATCTCACCGTCATTGTCGAGCCTACTGACCCCACAAAACTCGTAACCAACCACAACCCCTTGGTTCTGAAAAAGAAACTGGAGGACGTGGCTCCTGACGGCATCATACAGATTAGACCGAACTATCGTCTCAATCTGCTGGCCCTCGACACACGTAATGTGGAATCAACAAAAGCCCTACTCTGACTCAAGAGCCTGGGTGCGGTTCAAGCTATGACTTAGGACCGCCTCCACCATCTGCTTACGTCGGAGTCATTCGCGGCATATTCACTGAAATCGCAGACGCTGAACTTTGCGCAGCTTTACGAGAAAAAGCGCCTGTAATTCAAGTAAGAAGACTTGGAACTTCGGGGGCAGTAAAGATCACCATCGCCTCGGGAGAAACATGCGAGCACGTCTACATAGGCCACACTCGATACGAAGTCTTCCCATACCTGGAAAGACCACGGCAATGTATGAAGTGTAACCGCTTCGGGCAAATTGCAAGTACCTGTTCTAAAGCGCAGCGCTGTAGCCGATGTGGAGGCGAACACGACATCAGCACGTGGGAAGCAGAACAACCTAAGTGCACGAACTGCAGCAAGCGCCATGACGCCACGTCACCAAGGTGTCCAATCTACAAGGTGGAAAAACAAATTACAAAATACAAAAGCTCAAACAATATGGACTACACTTCAGCAAAATAAGTCATCATCAGCAACCAAGAAACCCGTGGCGCAGGAAAGTACTGGACACCTCGTAGGCGTCCTCAAAGCACAAATGAAGACAAAGGGATCACAATTCCATTAAACAATTGTAATGAATTTCCTTCTTTGAAGAAGCAGCCAGCCACAACGACTCCGAAGACACCAGTCACTACTGTCGAGCCTTCAGTATTTTCAAGCACCGAGGAAGCCACTACGACCCGTCCTCTGGAAGATAAGCAAAACCCAACTAGGAAGTCCAGCGTACAACCTACCTACAAGAATTCAAGACCTGACGCAGCACCTAAGCCACAAAGCCTCGGGATTGCGCTGTGCACACTCACCACAATGCTGCGCACCTTCCTGGCTTCCCTACATTCTCAGTTTGCACAATTATTAATCACAATAATTGACATTGTTGTACCACTCATCACCTCCTGGTGTCATTAGACAGCATCAGTGAGAACTTAGCCTAAATAACAAAAAATACAGGTAACAAAAAATAGACATCCTTGTTCCTCCACAAGCAACTTCATCCCATCAATTATCCAGTGGAATGTTAATGGACTCCGGAAACGAATGAATGGCTTAAGACAGCACCTACAAAGACACCAGGTCGACGTGTAAGCGCTACAAGAAACTAACGTTAAGCTGGGAGCGATCCGACTATCACCCTACGTCATATACAACAGCACTTCCCGAACAACTTCAACATCAGCAGATGCACCCAAGTCATCCTTGTACATTCACCGGAACTTACCTCAAGTACAAGTGGATCTCTCCGATCTCTGCGACCACAGAGCTGAATACGTCGCTGTGACAATCAGCAGAGGTAACTCAAACCTAACCATCGTCAAAGCCTACGTACGGCCTAACGTTTCCTGCGAACCTATGATATTACGTACGATACTCTCTAGGTGTGCACCAGCCACACTGCTGCTGGGGGATTTTAACGCCCATAACAAGACCGGGCGAGACAAGCAAACGTCAGCACGCGGCAGATTACTGGAAGAGTTGACCACAGCCATTGGTCTTCGCTGCTTGAACGACGGAACCGCTACCTGTTTACGCACAGGAGTAGAGCGTAGTGTACTTGACATGAGTTTTGCTACCAACTCAATACGCGCAATATGGTCAGCTGAACCCGATAGCTGGGGCAGTGATCATATTCCTATAAAGATCACTTCCCTATCGAGCGCACCTGTCACACACAAGACTTGCACGGCGACGAATTGGGACAATTACCGAATGTACTTTGAGCAAATAATGTTGTTTGGGAATGTCGATTTCATGACAGCAATAGCTCAGGCCTTCTTCAAATCTACCTTAGCTGTAACCATGCCAATATATCGACCAACCCCAGACCTGACATACATCAAGCTCTTTGTGGCGAAAGCTACAGCGACGCGCACTTAAAACATCGCGAATGGAGGACATTCAACACTACCGAAGTGTTGACACTGCATTTCGTAGACAAATAAATCGCTTGCAACGAGGACAGTGGCGACAGCGGTGTGAGATGCTTCACACTCCTGGGGTGCTATTTTGGTCAGAAACGGTCACGTTCATGTTTCTCGAAAACTCCTCCCCCCTACGAACCGCGCACTCCTATTGGGCGAAGCCCGCATGATAATTCCACGCGGTGTTCCCATGGGAACGTTCGCGAAACACGATAGCAACCGTTTGCCGTAACTGTCCCTCTTCGAGTTCGGACCGTGACGACAATGTGACGTATGACCACGTCCGACCTACGTAGCACATAGCGGAAGTCGCGTAACTACATTAACTGCGGTATTACTCGACACACCCTACTCTCTGTTTCACTATGAGTGCGAGCTAGTGCGGTTGTAGGAGCTACAAAAACGTGCTCGGGGCTTTCAACGTCCCTGTCGAGCAGGCGCGCTTGCGCAGTGCGTGCCAACGTTCGTGCAAGCATCGTTCGGGGCAAAGTCACAGGACCAAGCTCCAATAACGTTGGTTTGGGGTGATGTGCCCGTGCTTTTAACTTCTTTTTCTAATGCACGAAGGGGAACAAGCTTTGGGTAAGATTCTAGAGCGTAGAAAATGGCGGCGATGCATGTTGCGCAACGATAGCCCGACCAACGCGTACAAGACGGGTTTGCGTTCGCGATGCACGACGACTGTTTCTGACGACAATACCGCTTGTCGAAAAGCACCGTATGATTGGAGTGTGACCAGCTGCGCGACGAGAGACGGCGACGATGAGAAATGATGACCGCCGAGCAGCAGCTACTAATTGAATCGCACTGAGATTTTTCGCAGCAGGGAACTACAAGGGCGCGGTTGCCACCGATGATCACATAGCTAATGCCCAGTGGATGGTTATCAGAGCCGTGACGGCCGTCGCGAGTGTCGCTGTCAACCGACTTGGAAGAGATGGCTGGGTCGACAAAACCCCGGACCGAGGCAGCTGAGGCATGTGCGAAAGAAGGCTTTCGTCGTCACCACGACAAGCACACCGACGTTGTGGGGTGCGTTGACTGAACCTAGAATCTAACTGAACCTTCGTCACCGTCATTATCGGTCTGAAGGAGAGCGTCGCCGTTGTGAAGGACTCCAACACTTTGCCGCAAACATTACTTTGCCATTAACAACATGGTGGTAAGTTGACGTTAAAACTTCAGGGTTTCTACCACTTCGAAGTTAGTGCACGCTTAGTACCTATGTATACAGTTGACCATTTGTTGCGGTTTGTAGCTACTGTCAATCACGCAATAAAATCTGGATGGGTTGCTGATGGCATTTTATTGTATCAATTAGATATTTTACCTTTTGACGCCAAGCTTCTGGAATTGAATGTCAGTCATTGGACAGTCATAGAAACACTGTTTGATGTCCTGCAATGAACTACGAACAGCCGCGTCCTAAAATGAATTGTTAGTTGTTTAGACAGCGGGAGTTCAGTCTGACAGATTTACGGTAATGAGCAGAACGTAAGGGCGCAAGTGAGCTGGTGTATATTAAACATTTTAGTGAAAAACCCGAGACTGAGGTAAAAAAGACAAAAACAAGGAAGAGAAGGAGAACGTCTCAAACACAGGCACAGCTGTGTTTGAGACGTTCTCCTGCTCTTCCTTGTCGTTGTCTTTTTTACCTCAGTCTCGGGTTTTTCACTAAAATTGAGTATGGTAACATTGTTACCCACTGTAGGCGAGACATTTAGCCAGTGCAATCTTGTGGATGGTTGTCATCTCAGTGACCAAACAAAAAAACAAGAAAGATACGATTGTCCTATATTCAACACACGTGTGTTTAATTTAAAGGTTATGATACTAATTAAATAGATTGTCGTTTACAGTAACTCATTGAAATTAAAGAATAGTGTGAACTGGATTTTTGAAATCTGCCTGTGATACAGAGCAAATACGCACTGTTGACGTGTCACCCTCAAGCATAAACGACCAGCGGAAGCAGAGTAGATATGTGAAGGAAAAACGAGCATATGTACTAAAGAAAGAACTGCAACGTAACGTGAAGAATGTCATTAACTATCTTGCCATTGTGGTACGAGCTCAGTGGCTATGCACATGCTCATGGCAGCCTGTGAATGTAGGATGCTCCCCTTATGGTGTTATCCAGTGGCGAAGCCAGGGGGTGGGGGCGAGGGGGGGGGGGGGAGGCTTATGGGGCTTCGCTCCCACCTCCCGAAATTCGCGGGCCCCAGAGTATACAAACACATTTTGGCACCACCCCCCCCCCCCCCGCACCTCAAGTCATGAACATCCCAGCCACCTCAACTTCCGTCCCCCCTCGCCCCCTCAAAATTTCCTGGCTACGCCCTTACGATCAACAGCACTCAATACATAGTCAACATTATCAGGATAAGCGAAATTTCCTTTTATTTTATGCATCATATAGGCAGTGTTTCTGTCTTTATATGCATGCAGGCAAAGCACTCACTTCAGAAAACACTAGTGTGAGGGCTGCCTTCACAATGCAGTCCCCGTCAAACTTTCAAGGCGTGAAAAAATTCCACAAACTAAATTTTCAAAACTAACGCAAAAAACGCGTTAGTTTTGCAAAACGCTGGCAAACTTGCATTGAGTTTTATATGATTCACTTTTGTCGTCTGATGAATCAGCAGTCAGCGCTACACAAACCTCAATGAGCTTGTCGTTTGTTTTCTTGCCGTTGGGGCGATCGCTGGCGGTCGTGGCGGCGGCACAATTCTTTTTCAGACCGTTGGCTGCTGCCTCTGTGCTCGCAGAAGCGTTGGTCACTCTGTGACAAAGGTGAGGTTTTGAATCTTGGCTCATGGCAACGCTTAATGAAGGTCTATTACTGTCTTCACAATCTCAGCAAGGCTGCCGTTACGAGCCACAACAACACCACCACTTTCAAGCTTCATAACACCGGCACAAATAGAAGCCAAGTCTTGCATCTCGCCAAGTGTTATACCGGAGACGTTGAACGCCAGCTCACCGTGCTATTCAATCCGGTCCTGCCTCCGAATGGGCTCATCCAACAGCACGAAAGCATTTGTGTGCGCGTTGATCAAGTTACCGATCGCATGTCAAACCCCAGCCGCGGTAGATCCGACGAGCATCGCGGCCATGTTCTTTCGAGTTTATCACGCCAATGGTATGGTTGTCGAGTTAAAAAAATGCAAATTCTCTCGTGCATTATTGTTGTTTCGTCATTGTGTCGTCAAAACCCGGACTCGAAAAGCGACTGTTAGCGACAAACAGAGGCTTTCTAGTTTCACGAACGTTCCCATGGTAAAGAGCGTTAAATCGTCAAGCGCAATGAAGCCAATGGGATAGCGAGGTACCTATGTAGGGACGTGTGTTTTCTTTTTTTTTTTCTTTATTTGCACGAGTTTTTCTACAAAAAGAAAGTAAGTAAAAAAGACTGCCCGAGATTATGCGGTCGCGTCTATTTCTCCAGCGCCGAAAGAAAAGAGCATGGCTTATGGGGACTACCGTCGTAATCACTGCAGTGAGAAAAGGGAGCAAAGCATTGTTAAAACTGCCCGAAGAAACCTTCCTGCATCATCCACAGCATGTTCAAAACCGGTGCGCTCTGCGTCAACTCATGACTTGTCATATATTACCACAGAGTCGTCGTCAGGTTTGTATCCATTTGGAGTCTCCTTCACACGCAAACAGGAAATTTCATTTGCAGCTTATGTTCACGGCGGCTTCACAAAGGATGATCGGTGTCGCAGCGTACCTTCACATAATATTTTCTTCTCGTAATACGATCCGTATCGTGCAGAAACAGGGAAAGCAACGACGCAAGCGAGACACAAACACCACAAGGTCATTACTGCGGTTTTCGCATGTTTGTTTTGAAAGACCGTAGCGAAAGACTTCGAGAAAACAAGTTGAGATATCTTAGCTAAATTTACTTTACATCGTAATGTTTGAAATAATCTTTCGTATTTTAAAAAAGGATAACATTATTTTTCTCTGTTTCCTTCTATTTTCTGGAAGGTATCTGTTTCTCCTGTTATTCGCTCGCTCTAACTCCCGGATGAAAGAAAGAAGATAACAAAAAGAACAGGGGGAAATGCGGAAATTTCTGCGCCCCAACTGCGTGGACACGTCATCGCGACGTAGGGGGACCGTCAGATTCGAGCTGAGTGCGTGCGTGAACCCGAACGTTGGGGCAGAGCCTCAAACAAGAATCATTCTAGTTTGAGGCTCCGCCCCTTCTTTCTCGACACGTCACAACTCGAAAGTACCCGTTTGCGACTAGAATAGCACCCCTGGTGGTGGACGACGAGCGTGGCGCATGGCTCGTGTCCTAGCTGGGCGTGCAATTCCCCGTTCACCTGCTCTTGGCATTGTCATCGCCAAGAACATCACCGTGGCTCAAGCGGCAGAGTTGCTCGCCGAAGAATTCACTTCTGCTTCCATAATCCCTCCTGGATTTTCCACAGGCAGCACGACCTTCCCCCAGCTCCGGCCACCACCTTCGTCCTCCAGCGACTCGGATTTCACGCTGCGGGAGCTAAAAAATGTTCTTCGCTGCACTTTTCGCAAAAGGAGCGCGCCAGGTCCTGATGGAATAACTTTTCAAGCACTGCGGAATCTTGACACTATGGCTCTCCCCGGACTCCTTGTGTACCTAAAACACATCTGGAGAACGTCGGTGATCCCCCCGCCTGGCTGACGTCTGAGGTCGTTCCAATACATAAGTCAGGAAAACCCACATGTGAAACGAGCTCATATAGACCAATCTCTCTCACTTGCTGCCTCGGAAAGATTCTGGAGCGAATGGTTCCGAGACGCCTCGACTGGCAACTTGAGACCTCTGGTGTTCAACCTCACTAGCTTTGTGGTTTCCGAAGACATCGATCCACAACAGATGCAATTGGCGACCTCGTGTCAGATATGGAACAAGCTAAGGCGCTGCGCTGAGCCACCTCTTCCATCTTTCTTGACATCAAGAAAGCTTTCGACGCTGTTCCTAGTACATCCATCATTGCTCAACTTCTCAATTTAGTAATATCAGGCCGGGCGCTGGCATTTATACGCGCATTTCTAAGTGGGCGCACAATGCGCGTCCGCCTAAACGGAACGCTCTGTTTACTACGCAACGTTGCTCAAGGCGTTCCCCAAGGGCAGCGTCATAAGCCCATTTCTATTCAATACAGTCATGGCAGCTCTCCCAGACGTCTCACGACGCATAAACAGCTAATCGCAGATAATCAACATGGCAATTTACGCTGACGATGTTGCGCTCTGGGCTACTGCTCCTACTAACGCATACAGCATTCTGCAGCGAACGCTCCAGCAAGGCTTAACAGCAGTAGCAAACGAAATATCAAGACCAGGGCTTACGCTTTCCGCCTCCAAAACCGCAGTCCTTCAATATCATCCGACGGCTACATCATCTATCAACAGGGTCTATACCATCGACGGGTCTGATGTGACACGAGTCGGAACATACACATATCTGGGGTTCCTGTTAGACGACCGCGTCTCCTGGCGCTCCGCTGTGAAGACAACCATAATAAGGTGTTGCCGGCATCTCAACGCCATCAGAATGATCATGGGCAGTCAGTGGGGAACACCGCAGACCATGATGATACAGCTGTATAGAGGGTATCACCGACGCCACGTGCCTCGGTGATACCGGCTGATGAAGAAGCACCTAAGGAACACAAGCGAGAGTGACGTGGCGACGACCACGCACGCCAGGAAAAGCAACTCCAAGCGAGCCGGCCACAGCTGGACGACGAGAGATATGTTTAACTTTAACAACGCCTTGACTTTGGCTCGAGAAAAACGATGGAGTCCGAGAAAGTGTGTGGAGTCCCGGTTTATATGTTATGACCCAAAGGCGTGTGATATCAATGGTTGCCCCCTTACCGAAGGTATAGAAGCATATTTTGGAATAGCGAATTTCTTCGTGCCCCCCGTAACCACCGGGTAAGTGTATACCAGGATGCCGCCTCTATAGGTGGCGACACGTCTATGTTGTTATTACGTACTGTTCTGTCAAGCCAAAGTAAAGTTTTCGGTATTTATGGCTCAGCGCAACTGCCCCAGCCGTGGAGGTATTATAATGCACGCTAAAGGTTCAACTGGCGCTAGTGTGTCACTATGTCTACTTGTCGTGTAGCAAGTAACGCGACGAAAGCGGTCGCACTTGCCATGGCGGTGATAAGTCGCCACCTGTACTTATCGCAGCTGCAAGGTTTCATCCACAATGAATAAGCGCCATCTCGAAGCGGGCACAGACGGCGTGATTCTCGCGAGACACACGCCGCGATACGCGCCTCGCTTTTTTTTTTGTTAAACTAGTGTACCACCGCTAGACCCGCAGCTCCGCTTTGTCTCACCTAGCACCGCGCATGGGCAGTAGTGCGATTGCTCTAGGTGACGGTAACCAAGCCTTCGAGTTGCCGTTACCACCATTGAGCGTGTTCGCGGCGGCAGCGGCGGTTCGACTGCCGCTTCCGCCGAGAACATGGGGAAAGAATTTTCGTCCCTTTTTCGAGCACAACCAGGTTGCGCTGCATCTAAATCGGTGAAATGGAAGAAGGGGTGCGATTTCCTCCCTTCC
>JABSTQ010008993.1:0-25411 GCA_013358835.2 Ixodes persulcatus
AGAATCGTAATCGCGATTAAAGTATTAATTCAGATGGTCCTGGCATGGCCAGTGGCCATCTGAACTTTTGTAGACCGTAGAGCCTCTTTTGCTGAGGTGTAACCAGCCTTAGCTTCACTCTTGTACCTGTATATTTTCTGCTCTCTTTTGTATGCCGGGCACAAACGAGATGTAGGGTCGTGTGCTTTGTGGCAGTTCATGCAGAGTGGGTCTTCTGCTTCGCACTTGGCGCGATCATGGGGTCCCCCGCAGCGAGCGCATCGCGATTCCCTTGTACAGGCGGTTCGAACGTGCCCAAAATGGTTACATTTGGAGCACTGACGTGGTTTCTCGATGTACGGTTGTGTCTTGTATCTTGTGTATCCGATTGTAACGTACTCTGGTAGAGTGTCTGTGCTAATGACGAGCTTGACGGTCTCGGATTTGACGGTCTCGGATTTACTTGACAAAACCATTGTTTTGTATAAACACAGGGACCAAAAAGCTCGAGAGATTGTTGAAGCTCATACAATAAAGAAGGAGGGGCCAGCCTGCGTGAGTCAGGCTTCCTTGAATTTGCTGGACAGTGAGGTCGAGTAGTGCGAACTGCCACTTGAGGTTCAACCTCGGTGAGATCTGCTGGTACTTCGTAGATCACACCGGCCGCCGATTCTCGTGGGAGCGGTTTCGATCCCGTCTAGAGTGGTGAGTGCAAGGAGCGCTTTCGTAGCGTCTCTATTTCTGGTGTCAAAGGCCAGTACGTTGAGTCTTCGGTTTGGCCTAACCAGGATCACTCCGTCTGGAGCAGTCATGTCCAGTTCTTTTTTTTTTTAATTTTCCCCGGGTTAATGGTTGCGATCATTTCGTCTGGATCCTTGGGTTTGACTATGACCGTGAGGTGGGGATCAGTACGATTCATAGTCTTGATCGTCTTGTCGCTTGACTCAAAACTAGTTGATGCTTTGCGTCTCTTTCGGTTCTGAACGAGCTGAAAGGGTGACAATTTGGCGTCCTGCTTGTCAGAGATGCTCTCATAGTAAGAGACCGTGCTTGAAGCGCTTGACATACCCAATGATGGCCGCTCAGCCTGTCCATCCAGTTCCATTTCGATCGGCGGTGAGCCTTGGCCGGCGGGATGGCCCGCCTCAGCCATGGTCGGTGACCGTTGCGTCAATAGCGAGGAGCGTATCGTTTTTAACTTGAATTAGCAGCGAAAATCTTGAATAAAGACACAATATAGCAGGACAACCTCGATAGGAGCTAAGGTAAATCCGACTTCTTCTTCGACCCCTTCTTTGTGTATGGTTTTTCCAAGAGTTCACCTGGACCACTCAAGTCAACTGGTTATCCTCAGAGCTATCCCAAGCATGCTGTTGTATTTATAGAATAGAAAACTCGGAACCAACATAGTTAAAGAAATTGCTTTATCATTCTCTTGTGTACTCCAGACCTTGCTACTGTATATTGGTATGTGGCACAACAACTACATTTACCTACAATAGATTACTGATTTTACAAAAAAAAAAAAAGAGTTCTTCGATTATTAGAAATTTAGAAGGGTAAAGTGAAGGAACTTCCTACTGGACCACTTTTTGTTAAATCTAACATATTAAAGACAAACAAACTTTATTATTTTTGGTTGTTCCAATTAATATATAAATCAGACCACTGCAGAATCAGACAAGATAAAGTGGCGCCGTATTACTCATTTCGTCGTACGCTCAGCAAGGCACCCAAAATAAGAAAGAACCACGGAAAACACTTAACCGAATACCGGACAGTCACGTTTCTTAATTGCACAGGAAGGTCAACTCTGCGTGTTCATTCTTCAGATTCAAGAGTCATGTTCGAGACTATCGTTTAGGGCATGGCACCATACTTCCATAAACTTTCTAATATTAGTTGTAGCCTTCACTAGTATCACTATAATTTTCTGGCTTTAAAATTTCACATTGCTTTCGCGCTTATATCACTCGATGTTTTCCTTATATTTTACTATTTCATTGTCAAGGACAGTCACTTTTAATACTGTGATTTCAGCTGCGTCTATTACACCAGCAAGTATTTTATGGAGTTTTATTTTGCTCTTTGTTTACATTATCAAATTTATACTACCTGTAATGTAAATTTCAAGTGCATTTTTTTACTATTTTTTATTTTAATTTTTAATTTTGTATTTTTCTTTTCACAAATTTGAATTCATGCTATGCAAGTTATTTTTTCACATTCTAGTATTCATTCGTAAAGCTAAAAATCATTACCTATGTATGTGTATTTGTTTGTGTCTATATTATCTCTATTTATATTATGGTACTGCCGTACTGGTTGAACCAAGTTTTAGGTGGCTGGAACCCTTCAACCTGCTAACTAGCCGCTTTTTTTTCAGCCTCTTTGTCACAACTGTACTATTTTTGCCGAAATAAAGACGTAAATCGAACAATAAAACAGCAATTATTTCTTAAAAACGCCGTCCGACGTCGCCCCTCGTATCTGATCCGAGGCGCAGAAAGAGGGGCGTGTCACGATCTTTGATTATATTTTTTATATGGAAATCAGCCGCCCATGAGTGTAATTATGGTTCTTTAAGATGCTTAGAGCCCGTAGATTGAGTTATCACCATAATTGGGACAAGCATGTCACAAAACAATTTTTCCAACAAAAACTAAATTTTTTACAGCAATGTTTATTGCGCGGTACTGATTTTAGTTTACGGCTATTTTGTCCGTTTTAAATCGCGCGCCACAAAGTTGGTATTATGCGTCACGGAGTTGCTGCTATACGTCACGGAGTGACGTATAAAAGCCACATGCGCGCGCGTCGAAAGAGCGGGAGTTTTAAATGTCGAGAGGTTGTGACTCCGACTAAATTACGTCCTGTGGCGTAAATATTGCTAAAAAGAATTTTTTTTTTCGCGAAAGATTTGTGTTGTTACATGCTTGCCCCAATTAGGCTGTTTAAAAAAACACTTTTTTTCTTTGCAGTTACCCTTTAAGGCATACTGCGGTTTAGGATCCTTGTCGAACACCCTTAAAAAACCTACGAAAAGGAAACAAAAAAAAGTAAACAGCCTGGATGGAAAAAGGATGCCAGAAAATAAACTTACAACGAAAAAATATAATTCAGAGCTATATTTATTGCGCGAAATGAATTTGTAGTTGACGCCCGTGGGAGCCCGCGGAAAAGTGACAAATAGCAATCACGTGACTGGCCAGTAGTCACGTGGTGCTTGCGTTCTTTCGGGAGCTTCCTGTGGGCTTCAGAAGTTACTTGTTAATCTTTGTTTTTTTTTTTTGTTTCACTTCCTTTTTTTTACAAAATACTTTGATGTTTGAGAAACAACGAGTATAAGAAAATCGTCACTTCCGTTTTGACTCAAACGAGAACAAACAAAAGCTTCGCCATTTTCTGTTTCAAGGGGCGAGGTGTCACACGTTTTAGTTTCTAACATGTCGGTTCCTCCAAAGCGACGCCGCTGCTCGACAATCACGAGGACTGCAGCCCTTCGTCGAGCAGCGGAGTAGCCTTGGGGAACCGAGATGTTAGAAACTAAAACAAGTGACACCCGGCCCCTTCGAACAAAAAATGGCGAAGGTTTCTTTGTTATCGTATGAATCAAAATGGAAGTGCCGATTTGCTGATATCTGTTGTATCTCAAACATCAAACTATGTTGTTAAAAGAGAAGTGCAACAAAAAAACGAAGATAAATAAGTAATTTCTAGAGCCCATAGGAAGCTTCCGAAAGAGCACAAGCACCAAGTGACTAGTGGCCAGTCACGTGATCACTAGTTGCCACTTTTCCTCGGGCTCCCGGGGGAGCCAACTACAAATTCGTTTCGCGCCATAAATATAGCGCTATTTTTTTTTTTCATCGTAAATTTATTGTTGACTTTTTTTTTTCCTGTCCAGGTTGTTAAAAAAAAAAAAAATTACCTCTGAGTATGCTTTTAAGCGCAGTTAGGTCTTTACTAATAACTGTGGTTAAGGGTGCCCGTGTAACCAGGGTGTAAATAAGGTAAGCATCTGAGTAACCTTGTATAAGCCATATTGGTGCTTAAAATCATTGTTGCCAGGCGTTTAAATCTCCATCTCAAATAACAGGAAACGCTTCTCCGTCCTTCATAAATGCCAAGAGAGTCCACGAAAGAGAGAAAAAAAAACGATATGCCTTGAACTTCCGGTCTTCGTATCAAGAGCTCAGAAAGCCGCATTTCCGAATCGTAACGATCATCATTTGTGCCTAGTGCGGAGCGGGCGTGATGCCCGCTCCGCACAAGGCACAAAAATGGCGGCGCTCCCAAGAAACAACCGGGGAGATAAGTGACAATACTCTAAGCCGCCTTACGTGTTTAGTGACTCTATAGTTTAGGCTATGCAAAACGGTGTAGCTGATTGCTAGAATCTTCGAATCTAACACAAAGGACACGTGGCTCTCTCGACACGAACTGATTAAAAATATAAACGTGTCACCTGACTCGGTCGTTCCTCCCGCATCGTTGATGTTTGATGAAGTTCCAGAAGCGTTGTTGAGCATCGTTTGAAAAAGGTAACCGCTCAAAAGTGCGGAAGCCAGAGCGCCATAAAGAATCCAGTGGCCCATTTTGACTTGACCCGCGATACCTTTGATCGAAGTTTAACCGAAGTTCGTTCGAGCCAAGCTCACGGACTCCTTCACGACGCAGCTAAAACGGTCCACATGTGGAGAACACTACCGACGCAACGCGATACTCGCAGCTATAGTTTATTGTTTGAGTGCTAATTGAAAACGAAAGCAGAATCCAAATTGCGTTCCTGACTAGGAAAGGACAAACTTAGGTGATAACATGATGCGAAGCGCAGTTTGGGCGACCAACGTATTTACGTGGCTTTACCCTTTTCCCCCGCGGACAAGCGTAAATATCTGATATGTGTATTTAGTGTCGTTCCCAGGCATGTTTCTTCGTATCTTTGTAGAGAGAAATTGATTAGCCTCTATGCGAGTTCTCTCAAACAAGGTTATACTTTGATGATAGAGTGAATGTTTGCTGAAGCATGCGCTTGCGCGTTAAACTTGGACGCCTGCCGCGCCCGCAGCATTAAATAGTTCACCGATTTTTACCAGCTTTTCTCGTGCAATGAGACTCCATCTCGATAGCTCGGTACAACGTTGTTGGGAAGGTACCGTAGAACCAAGTATGCATCTGACACCATCACAAGCTACGCTTCAAAGTAGCCGCACGTATAAACGAGGAATCGTAAAAGGTTTCTCTGCATTTGTGCTCGTGAAAACAAAGTATCTATAGAAAGTTCGTCTACGCCGTTTTTTTTTTAAATAATGTTATTTTTGAGTTTACGTGCGACAAACAAAAATTAGGCGCTTAAGTGTGTGTGTGTGTGTTTTTCTTATATGTTAACCCCTCAGCACTATTCGTAACTCGATCAATTACGACAATGTTCTCGAACTTTTGAGAACGATAAATTGAAAGAATAAATAAAAGTGTCCGCTCCCAGGAATCTTTCAATGTGATTTATCCCCATGACGACGATTGCACTAATTCACTGAAATAAACCATTTTAATTCCGTATGGTATTTGGAAAAGAAAACTTGATTGAAAAACCAAAAACGTCTTTAATACCATTCAAAAGTTATAGTACGCAAATTGTACCGTAAATAGCACTAGTTGCTTTTATTTTAAATTAGGTTTGACGCCAGTCCACTTTAAAATCGAAGTAATATGGCGTCTGTGGCATCAAGTATGTCGTGGGAAGGTCGGGCACGAAATACCAAATCCGAATACGAACCTCATAGCAACGAGAATGACACTTTCTTCCGCCCACGTTAGGGCAGAGAAGTAGTTATTTCAACTTATAAACTAGTTTATTTTTGCTGTAGATAGCAGCCATTTAGAGGTAGGTAGGTACGGCTATTTTCTCTTCCCTAGTCTTAGTGCGAGGGAAGGAAAAATAGCACCGGTTCTTATCAGGTTTGCGGAAAGAAAAACGAGGGACCTGTGGATGACGAAGCGAGTGACACTAAGAAATGAAAATATTTGCATTAACGAGAATTTAACCAAAACACTGAAAGGTCTACTTTGGCAAACTAGGGAATGTGCAAGTGCAAAGGCGTGCAAGTTTGTGTAGATGAGAAACGGCAAGATTTTTTGTACGGCAGAAAGAAGGCGCTGGTGCCATCCGTGTCGAAAGTGAAAGAGATTAACTAAACTAACGTAGTAATGGAGAGCACTTTCGACTCGATACGCGAATGGGACCTTTCTAGGGCGCGTTTGCAGACGGAAAGTAGCTGCAGTAATGTAGAGCTTAGCCTTCTGCATGTAAATGTCCGAAGCTGGCTCAGGCAATGAGACGAACTTTCAGTTATATTAAGCCTGACATCGCTGGATGTATTAATATTGAGCGAAATTAGCGTGGACGAAAAAGCGTGCCCGGAATTTACGCTAGCTGGTTTCCACTCATGTTGTCTGTGTCGTGAAGAAAAAAGGGGAGGTGGTTTATTGATGTTTGTAAAAAATGATTGTTTTTCAGATAGGATAAACGTATCCATGGTTCAAGCAGAAGTTTGCGCAGTCTCGATTCACAAATCTTTGTCTTCATATATTGTGTGCGCGAACAACCAGCAAATTGTACTAGCCGGTGTTTTTAATATTGATATTTCGGACGAAACAAAATACGGAGTTTCTAATTACTTGGGTGTTCTTTCTTCCTTTGGTCTAGATAACGTGATACTAGATTACACGAGAGAAGAATATTACGGTTGTAAAATAACTGAGTCATGTATTGATCATATAATAACTAGACTTGGAAATGTGACATTAGTTCCTGCAGTGATTAAACAAAAAGTCGCGGATCATTATTGCATAGCTCTTGCAATATTATACTCCGTTCCACCTTAAATTGGACCGCAGCGGGTGCTACGCGCCTGCGCAGCCACTCCCGCGCGGAGAATATAGCACGTGATCTTCAGTTTGTGCTTGGCGACGCGTTGAGCACTAGGTCATGTGACACACTGGCAGTCCTTAATTGGCTGGGAAAGTTCATAGCGTCGCCTTAGGTCCAACATAAGGTGAAATGGAATATAGTAGAAAACCCAGCCAATTACACGTCCAACCGTACAGTGCTTAAAACAGTCTTATATAATAGAAAGATAGACCGTCTGATCAGCCCATATGATTGGAATTCATTGGGAATGTATGATCATATCACCACTTACAATTTGCTCGTAAATAAATTTAAAGAGATTTATAAAACCTCTTCCATGATTACAAATAGATAAAAAAAGAAAACCAGAAAATGTGTGGATTAATGACGATATTTTAGAACTATGTCATCAAAAAGATAAATTATGGCAACGATGCAAGCAAAATCCAGGAGATAAAAATCTTAAAAATGAATTTTGTGCACTCCGAAATAAAGTAACAGCTAAAATTTGATTATCGAAGAAGAAGCATTACTTAAACGAATTTGCTTCAGCAGTAAATTCAAGGAAAACTTGGGATCTCGTAAATGAGTTAATTGGTAGAAAAGGGTAAAATAACATTGACGATACAATAAGAAATAATTTCCCCGGTGTAGACAACTACACGGAACTGGCCCAGTCCTTCAATAGCAGTTTTGTTAGTACTGTAAAAGTCTTAAAGCAGAAGATATTGCCGCATGTGAAAAAAAAAAATCCAGCTGAACAGATCGACTGCTTAAATTCGGCACACTAAGAAGAACTCCATGAACGAGAATTGTTCGATATTATCAACTCAATGTCAATTACAAATGTACCTGGGATAGATGGAATTCGTGTACGGGATTTAAAGTATAACTATTCAAATTTAAAACTAATGCTACTTAAAGTCATCAACGGCTGTTTGATAACGGGTGAAATTCCAGAAGGGATAAAGGTATCAATATTAAGGCCGCTTTATAAAAATGGTAATAAAAAAGAAGTTGGAAATTATAGACCCATCTCTATATTACCTGTGATCGCTCACATCCTAGAGAAATGGGTTCAAAAATGCATGAATAGATTTTGCGACAAATTTTCGTTATTAAATGACGCGCAGTATGGCTTCCGGAAACAAAGAAGTACAATTTCACTACTAGAAGATTTCTTCGATTGTGTAAATGAGACACTTGAAAATAATAAGATAGCGCTTGCCCTGTTTGTGGATTTATCTAAAGCATTCGACACATTAGACCATAAAATTCTATTACGTAAACTTGAAAAGCACGGTTTCAGAGGTCCTTTTAACAGATTTCTTACAAACTACTTTACAGACCGATTTCAAATGGTCAAAATTGGTCACAACACAAGTGAAAAAGTAAGAATCGAATGTCATGTGCCGCAGGGCAGCACCTTAGGCCCCTTGCTTTTTAATATTTATGTAAACGACCTAGGATCAATACCGTTGCAGTCTAGAATGTTTCAGTATGCCGACGATACCGTTTTATTATTACCACATTATGACCACGAGTAAGCGGTTCCTCTTTTTCAGAGTGAGATAAACTTATTAATAGATTGGTTCTCGAGTAACGAAATTTCTCTTAATACCAATAAAACTAAGCTAGCATGTTTCCGTAACCCTCATAAGCGCATTGAACTTAAGACAAACATATATCTCCACCTTCATGAGCAAGAGCAGTCCATCTGCGGGTGTAAGCCATTACCATATGAGTCTTCAGTCAAATATTTAGGTATATTTTTTGATGAGCACGAACTTTGGAAACAGCAGTTAGAACATATTACTAAAAAGCTCCGTTTAGTATCCGCGTATATATACAAACTGCGGGCTTCTAACTCCGATTCCTTCAGACCCTGTTCCCGGACGAATATGACACAGCAATACTTCGCTCTCGGCAAAAGGGTTTATTCACTCACTCATTGCCGGTGGGGGGTTTCGGGATCGGGGAACGGTCATCAGCGAGGCCGGGGGGAAGTCCGCTGCCCCGAAGCTGCTCCAAGTCCCAGCGGTAGTCCAAACCGCGTCATGGGGACGTCGTCGTCCAGGGTAGCCGTCCGGTCCGTTAGTCGAGTCCGCCACTCGACGTAGCACCCGCACTCCCCGCGCCAGCGTCCGTGTCCCGTCGATCCCCATGCCAGCGTCCTCGTTTCCCGCCACCGCTGCGCGCTGTCCGCCGTCGAAGAGCTTTCTCCAAGCGCTGCCGTGCGAGAGAGTCTTTCTTTGTCCGGCTTCCCCTTTTCTAGCCTTCGCCCCTTTGTTCTGGGAAGCCAGTCCCCTGACGTCAGTTGGCTTAGGGGAGCGGTCCAGCCGGACCTTGTGCTGCGCGAGGTCACCGCCGCTCCCCGGAGGCATGACGTATCTCGGAGGCCGGAAATTGGGGCCCAGAGGGTCGGCGCGGGGGAGGGCAGCCAGATCTCCACACCTCCCTCCCCTCAAGGCTCAGACTCCGGGGGGCTTGAGGTTGCGTGGTTCCCAGGAACTCCGGCGGGGAACACGATCAGCTGAGTGTCACCGATGATGACGAGCACCCTCGATGATAGTGGTGGTGGCATCAAACCAGGCAGGCCAGCGGTGAACGTTGATTCACTGGGCAGCCCGCGACTGACGGAGCACGTCCACGAACTGGTCCGGAGCACCACAGCTCACAACACGCACGGGCACTCAGGCACACACAACACACGCCGGCTCTTGAAGTTCGCTTCCGTCCCAAATACTCCAGACAGCGAATCGCGCAAAACTAATACCGGCACGCTATACCAGACAGCGCGACGGAACCAAAATCTTTCGATCGTTGGACATGCCACGAAATAAAAACAAAACTCTCCATTTCAATACCAACAGGCAGGCAATTATTAAGAACGTCACGCTACGCGTTCAAGAGGTACCTAAGAGGAAAAAGTATTCCTCAACTAAAAAGCATAAGCACTCACTGTATACTCAATTCGTACATATGCCCACTATACAACGTTTGCTCCTATAAAACTCAACCGCATTCTTTTAAAACAGAAAACAATCTGACCGAACCCCAGAACCGCACACCTGCGATAACAGTATTGATTTCCAACACACCCCGAGGAACGCACAAAACCCCAAAAATGACCAATAACCTCCCGTAAGACAGAAACGGCCACAAATCCAGTCCCGTCCGCGAGGTGCGACTCAATATAACTACGAAAAAAAACACGCTGCCAACAGTAGCAATTACTCAAGACGGGCACTCATGCACTCGGCGTTCGCGACACCCGAGCTACAAACACACTACACTCTAAAAAAAAAAGGTGTCAGAGGAGAGTAAGTGCCCTAACTTACTCTCCTTTAACCCTCCCTTCATCAAAGTTACTCTTTCGCGACCGCTTCTTTCGATGATACTCTCCCTTAACCCTCCCTCGATCTCGAGAGTAACTGTAACGAGAGTTAGTTTCTCCTCTTGATATCACGGGCTGTCGACAGATGGCGCCGCTATGGGTTCGGCACATGCTCGACGCTGTTCGGCGCAGATATTTTTTTTATTTTTCTCGGCAAAGCCTTGTTTTCCTATCCGCTTTTTTTCTTTTTTTTTTCTTTTTTTTTTTGGTGGGGGGGGGGGGGGAGAGACGGGCGAGGATGTTTTAATAAGTGAGTTGGTACAGCCTGCCTTGACGGGTTTATATTTCAGTATTTATTAACTTAATTATTACCTGCGGCAGGAAGATTATTGTAGCGGGGACACTACTTTATCCAAGCAATAAGCACTCAATGTTTTTGCTACACAGTTATATCAAACAATAAACATATAGATCAGTGTGTAAACGGATGTATGAGCGGGTGCTAACGCGAGTGTGCGATTATGTTTTGTTACATAGATGGCTAGGGTTGCTATGTAGCCCAGAGACGTTTTTTGGGGCCTTGTTATATTTTGGGGGGCTCGTTACCAGTTACTGCTGAGCCCGACTTCACGGATCGTAAGAACAGGTATATATATATAAAAAAAAAGTATTTTTTCCACATTCGCATCAAAAGCAGGCGAAGAGGAAACCTCCCTCCGTGACGCAAGAGGTCGGCTTCTCGCGGCCTATTGTATACGCCACGTGACGACCATTTCATGAAGCGTCGCCCTAAACATGGCGTTTGTTTCGAAGTCATGTATAGGTTCGAACAACCCATACATGGCGGCAAGCCAGGTTTATGGTACGCGACAGCTCCCTTATTTTCACCGCCGTAGAGAAACTAAATGACGGAGCCAGAGCGTTTGGAAAAGTTGTTGGCGATGATTTCCAAACTTGTTATGCGCTCTTTGTTTTGAGTCATTAAATAAACCTGGCTTGACTGCACCTTTTTTCAATCTTTACATTTTACTTTCCGAAGCGCGAGAGTCCGGCAATCTTCTGCTCTGTTCAAGAAAAGCTTGACAGGAAGGTTTTCGATATAAGGGAACATTCAAGACCGCTGCTCTTTTCCGCTGTTCATCAAAGAGTTCGTAATGGACAGCGGAAGCACCATGTAGCATTCCGGATATTGATATTTGTGGTACGGATCTGACTGGCTTTAAATATAGATATATTAGTGTGGATTACAGAAGTTTTATTTCGCTGTCCAACAGAGCCACATTTAAAACTGCCACTGACGCGTTCACTTTACGTCCAGTTGATTCTACACTGTAAGCTATACCTCAATTATTTTGGGAAGAATGTAGACTGCTCTATGTCGCCCTACGATATGTTAAAAAGTATGCTAAGCTTCTTATGTTCGACGTCCCCGAGGTACGAAACACTGACGACAGAAGCTCAGTTAAGATGAATGAGCGAAAATGTCTATTTATTCTGTAACTATCGGTAGCTTCCTCCATCTAGCATGGCCTTTGAAAAAGCCTGTGTCTATAGAGTGCCGTCCTACTGTACTCTTGCCAAGCGTTCAAGTGCCCACGTCCGATGGCACGCTAAGCACGCATTGGAGTGCCGTCCGAAGGCCCTAAATGGGCGGTACAGAAGACGTGAGTCAGCGCGTCCCGAGAAGTAGAGCCTGCCGCATCCGTGCGCTAAAGAAATCTGATTCACTAAAATTGTTTTGACCATCAAAGTGCTTCGGAAGTGGAGGAAGTGTCGCAAGCGGCAATTTAGAGGATCCAGAGGACATTAGAGGGTAAATAAATTTAGAGGAATTTAGAAGATAAATAAATTTGTCTGTACGAGACAGCCAAATTTATTCATAAACTCGGTCTTGGTACCAATCCAACCAGCTGAAAGTCGTGATGTGGAAAGATTGTGAAATTTAATTTGTTCTGTGTGTTTGTTAGTTACCGAATCGTCAACAAACCAGCTTTTTTACGACGCAAATATTTTCTTGAAAAACTTTCAGGGATATAAATAAACACAAAAAAGATAGTGCGTCAATGGGCATGCTGCGTACACTAAGGTTCGTCGATATTTTTTTTTCTTTTTTTTTTATCTACGGAACATTAGTGCAAGCTGGGTGCCAGGTGCGCAAGGAACGAGCGAGGCGCCCGTTGAGTCCGGATTCCCTTGGATTACCGCCTTCGGAAGCACACGCTGTCCTGAGTTGCCACACAAAGTTCCCTCCCTTCTCTCATAATTCCGAGCGGGGACTTCATCCCCCGTAAGTTGACAGCGCGGTGGAAACTACGTGCTTGTTTGACCGTTTGACTGTCAGTCTCGCACCACGTGATCACCCCTTCTCCGCATACTCACGCGGGGAGAGCGAGGTCAAGCGATAGGAGTCAGGCCACTAAATGGTTGGCTAACGCGTAGCTTCACCGCATTGTCAACTTAGAGATGAACGAAAAAAGAGCTCACTTCAACAATCCATTTCCGGTCTGTTATCACCTGACATCACTTTCTGCGCGAAACCTCCAACCTTGAAAGCAACATGATCGTTTTGCCCACGAGCAAGCTTCCCGGAACTTTACAACGGATGCCTTGCGAACGATGCCTAGGTAGAGCAGAGCTGCCACAAATATTTTTTTTTTCTTATTGTCTTTTGAAATTCTGTTCTTGATTTCACGAACGGTTTCGGGATATGACCGAATACCGTTTTGGCATCACCACAGAACTCATATTTAGTGACACTATGGATGCGTCATTGACAGTAGATATTTCATGCGCCATTATGCATAAATATATAGGACATCGGTAATTTATTTATTATGTTTGTGAACACTAAAGATACATAAAATTATTTAATTCATATATTTATCAAAGTTTCTGTTTCACATTTATTCTCAAGAAGGTTTGTCTTTCTCGCGCGCTTCATGGGTAACAACACAATCATTTAAGAACTGACGTGTGCACTTCTCTGACAGAAGTATTAATTTTTTTATTTTTATATCGAAATACCTATAGAGTTATTACAATAAACGCTAGAGGCTCAGCTGGCGCTAGTGTCTACGGGACTTCCGGTTGCAAATTGAAGCAGACAGCATGCAGTCTACTTTTCCAGTCTTCCTGTGTATTCCTATGGGAAAACGCGCGTGAATTTTGTCTCTTCGCCGGAAAATAACATGAATAACTTTTGTTATTTCGGTTGTACCGGATAGTATGTACCTTTATTAATATGGTGATAGTGTAATTGCTTGAGTTACAGCATTTTTTCTTTACCACTGAACGATGTTAAACTTCGCTATATTTCAGGCCCAAACCTCTGTTCCATGGCAGGTATGTAGAAACGAGCGACGATTCTAAGCAAAACAACGATCGAAAGGAATGTAAAGTGTGTTCAAAGTTCGCCAGCATTCTGTTGGTGCTTATATATTGTTAATATGCCCGCCCTGTCACTATATGAAAATGACCCCGTCGTGCATCTTTACGAGTGATTAAAGAAACGTTCGAAACGTAAAGAATAAAGTACGTGGGCTGCTAAAGGTGTGTTTTCTTGTTATTTCCTATGTCGGGCAGTTTTTATCGGGCACCTGTTCTCTGGCTTCACCCTATTTGCAAAGATTTGGAGCGTGCGGGTAATGATTTGAACCCAGAACAAGCATCTTCGCACATATTCATGAGCAGAAAGAATAAAGCAGTACTTATTTATTGTAAATCGGACTGTATTACGTGACTTTCAATTTATTTTGATCGTCTGCAAGCACGAGGAGTTACTTATCCAGAGTTACTGCGTAGTTCTTGCCGTCTTTCTTGGTTTTCCACATGTCCTTCGTTCGTTTGGCACGTATATCCCCCATGCTGGAAAGCGTCGACGCCGTGTTCGCGCTAACAGTGTCCGACAGTGCACATAAATACACGTACGAAGTGGTTTTAACACCGTTTTTCATGCCACGAATTTCAAATAAAAATGCTGTAACTGACCAATTATTTCGTCTGCGTGACTGAGAAATGTTCCAATGTGCCTAGTACGTGCAAATTATTCGTGATATTTCCTCTTACAATCGAGCGCAGAGAGAAAATGCACTCGCTTTTTCCCGTAGGAATGCATTACCGGAAGTCAATTTCTGACTGCTTGCTGTCTGCTTCAAAATGCAACAGCACACTAGCGCCAGCTGAGCCTCTAGCGTTTATTGTAATAACTCTATGGAAATACCATACGGTAACTTACCTTAATTACGCTTCTCGATTAAATGTTCCCGTTACTAAGGGACGGGCTTAAATGCATATATGCTTGTGTGCAACCCTGCAGTCATCGCTGTCAAAAAAAAAAAAAAGCAAACGTCTATTTGATAGGATGGGTCAGGAGTGCTTATATTATAAATTTGAAATAAACACCCGTGCCAAAATCACCGGTGCATTTCCAATGACAGTGGCCGCCATCCCGTGCTCGCCTGGCGTATAAATGATCAGTGACTCGTCATTCGTAATCTATACACCAACTCATGTTTACAAACAAACCGGAGCGCCCGGAGCGCCCCTAGCGGACGCCACCGGCGCCGCGCATGCGCGATGGGGGTGTGGGCAACAAGCTCGCCGTCGCCCATAAACAAACCATTGAAATGCGATGTTGTCGGCGTCGGTGTGAGTCCCCCTGCCCTTTTTCGCGTTCGAATTGTTGGTTCTACGTCTTCCTGAGCGGCTTCAGCGGCTTCAGCGGCTTCAGCGAAATTACCGATTCTCGTTACACCGCAAAACTTCGCGTGAATAATGTGACATGTGGCGATTCATTCCGCGTGGACGCCGCAGATTGTACGCTAAAGCCTGATTCGCATGATGAGATTTTGCTCGGAATTTTCAGTCGCGACGCCGCTCGGGCTGCAAAAGCGTGAACCGTAGCTGAGATGGTCGACGACGATACTGAAAATCGCAAGCAGAATCGGACCAACTGAATTAGGCATAACAAGTCGGTGTTGGTCACTGGTAAGAATGACCAACATCTCCTTGTATCTACTGTTTACGTCGAGCCTGCTTACCAACCTTCAAATTTAAGTCTTTTGAGGCCTGCACTCACTTCTTATCGCAAGTACCGGGCCAACATTTGGTCTACGGACCGGCGTCGTCTAAGAGAGCAGACGACAAGCAGAAACGTTTGAAAGAGCAGACGACAATACGAACAATCAGGCGGCCGTTTGAACTGAAGACGCACTGAACGTAGTCCGCAGGTGGTCCGCACAACTTGACAGTTTTCTGGCGTTCATGTTGGAACAAAACAAATAAATCTGATGACCACAAGTATCCGTGAATTTAACCCAAAGTGCTTCCCGCCCAAGCAATCGTTGTCCGACGGCGTCTGCTTTTCCCTTTTCACGGCACATATCCAGATTCTCGGACGAACCGAGCACGTAAAAACTGACCTTCAAACCTTTCTCGACACTTTTGGTACGGCCCCAGTCGCGGCGTTTTGACGAGAAGGCAGGTTTATGTCTGGTTCCTTTCAGAACAACGCAGGAATACACGTCTGGCATGGGGACTTCTGCCCACAGCCCCAGACCGGAAGTGCGACCAACGCGCCACCACCGCGCCGTAACGTCACAGAGATGAGTTCGTGTATAGATGGTATTTCTGATGAAAACGTTATTTCAAAGCAAATGAGCGCGAAATTACAGTCGATGTGCCATAGTGAATCGTTAATTAAACAAGAGTCCCACCTACACCAAATCTATGACGTCGCGCTTAGGTGGTGGCGCAGCCTGTTGAACGGAGCATGGCCGAACGCTTCATTCACACTTCGGGAAGTTGGTACATGCCGCGCGTCGTGCGGCACAGAGCTCTTGTGTGCAAACGTGTGCTTGTTTACACGCAATGAGTTGGTATACACTCGATTCAAAGGTCAAATTGGTCGTGAGAGATTATTCAGCGTGAGGTCGGTTTGCCTTTCAAGATTTGCGACACTGGTTCACGCTGTACATGAGACGCGTAGATAGTGCAGCACGACCGTTAACTTGAGGTCGTTAACGTATGTACATGACGCGCTATAGGAAGTATTCACTGGCGGCCATAGCTGTGTGCACGACTGCTGAGCGCGTGCTGATGGCGAGCTTCCACAGTTCCTTTGTAACGTGCATTCCGCAACCTTAAGATTGCCGGTCTTAGCAGCCTATTAATGTGGGCTCGTTCAGGGCATGCGCTCTAGACATCACCCACAAACATGGCACCCAGTGGATACTCCCTATACTTAGTTTCACCTCAGAATAAATCGCAGGTGCTGCGTCAGTGCTTGTGCACCCGCGAGCGTTCGTGTGCCCGCCGAGGCGTCATCCAAAACAATAGACCGATCTCACTAAGAGTTTCACGCATGCGTAACGCCGCCATCACTGTAGTTCATAGGAGGCAGGCGCCAGTTCACGAGGCAGCTGGTGCCGCCTCGTGCTCTGCTCGCGCAGGCCCTCAGCGGGGTTGTTGCGCGTGCAAAAAGACTACAGATCCCACGATGCATGGCGGCAGCGGTGGCGTACTCAAACTTGCTGGTGAGATCGGTCTATTAGCTCACGCTCTCAGCACGTGTGACCAACAATGGTCCATGCTGAGCTGAGGCGAAGTATTCCTGGTGTTTATATATCACGTTCTGAAGAATGAGCTTGCGCTCCTCGTGCTCCTAACTGCGACAAGTCAGCGACACGCGCGAGCTAGCGCGTAATCCTTCCTTTGAAACAGGAATTTCTAGCGCAAGCGGCCATTCCGCGAAAACACGTGTGAAGGCTGAAGGTTGTTGTCGTATTGTAAAGTGCAGGAGGAAAACTGGATGCCACTCGCATCTATTTCACGAGCAGTGTGCTCGCGAAAGTAGCGTAAGTGCTTTAACGTAAGCTATCACTTTTAGAAAGATTGTTATTGTTTGAATGATCTTCTTTCTTTTTTCTTTAAAAATTGATTCGTCATCTGAGTGACCCCCGAGAATACGCGTCACCACTGATACCTGTATAGTGTCATATTGGCGTGATATTTGGGTGCTGTACTCTTGATGCATTGTTTTTATTATTGCTGCTTTTTTTTTTTTTTGTTGCAACTTGACATCTGAATTTTATGTAGTCGGACCCTGTGTTTCTCTATGTGTGACCATTTGATAGCTTATGTACGAAATTAATCCCTACAATAATGCCCTCTGCACACTGTAGGCATTTTATAAATAAATAGAACAAATAAATACCCGCGGGAAGAGTGCGCTAATAACTGACTGAATAATTTTCGATTAGTCTTTCATGTGTAACCGCTCGCGGGTTTTAGAGATTCGAAGAGCTATCGCTGTAAAATGCTGAACACTCTCCAATGTACTTTTTTTTTTTTTTGGAAATGTTGGTTTGAATTTATTTACTGTGGCAGATGCTTTCAACGCGTGAGCTCTTGTTCAGGGGGGGCATTCCTTCAATAGTGAACCCGCTCTCTCTTGCCTCGGTGTTACGCAAATCATATGATTATTAACCCCTCCAACTATCAATCCGGAAAATGGGTTTAATCGACGTGTTTGATCCGCCATGTTAATCATGGTAATCACTCATCGACAAATCGTCTCGTCGACACTGCGCTGTCTCATTGACGGTTTCATCAAAACGAGCGTTGTGTCGTTTCACAACATAGATTGCTTTGCGATAGCCTTTATGGGCGAGCCTCGATCTGCGCACTTCACGCGTCCGTAACGGTCCGCCGGTCGGTCGGTCTGTAACGATTGGAGCCACCACGTAACCACAGTGGAAATAGCTCTGCATATAATACTCACAAGGTCACGTGACTATATTTCGTGGGGGCGATGTAAACATCGGCACTGATCAATCCATGAATCCCGAACAAGAGCTCTACCGGACAAAAGCTTTTCACGGACCCGTACAAAACCTCAGAACTTCTTTCCAGAGACCCGGATAAAAGCACACAATTTCGTGATTACACATGAGCAAAGGGTTGATGAAGAATTTCTTTTATTTCATTGCCAATCTTGATATGAGGACCGTATGTTTGTTTCTGGGGACCGAAAAATACGATCAGAAATGTCTCGATATAGGCTCATCGGGGCCGCCAAATGGGGCCGCCGATGTCCGCGTCAATGCCTCGCCGTTCCGTCGCGGCCAAATGCATGGGACCTTTCACTTCAGAATATTATGTTGACTCTATGACCTCGAAAGAAAAGCTTCGCACCCTAACTAAGGGTTTATGGACTCCATTTCGTGTCCGGTGACGAACCCAGTTGCGATTGACAGGACAAGAAAATATTCTGAAACGTGGTTATACAAGGACGGCTCTATGACTTTACGGCACTACTGCTGCCACAATAACACGCCGAATGCCTCCATCATGGCGCCAAGGCACTGATAGCAAACGATAATGTTATTTTTGATTTAGAGTTTAGCCGGAAGTGACGTCATCTGCAAAAACCTATAGTTAAAAGCAAAAAAAAAAAGCGAGTACAAAGAAGTACGAGTGCACACTCGGTGCGCCACTGGGTACTGAATTTTATTTGGAAAACACAAACATACATATATACACACATTATTATACCTCACCCCAAATGAACCTGAATTTCTTATTTGATGAAACGAGTGACGACGCACTGATGAAACCGTCATCCTTCTTTACACTGATTTTGAATGCCTCGAAACTTTTCCTCTCTGTTTTCGGTTCCTACTTGCCCAGAATCGGTGTTTTATCCAGCAAAGAATCATACGAACGCTTATCACAGTGGACTGCCAAGTTCCCCAAGGGAGACCGCTTTACAGAAAGTTCATGCCCTGTGTACGATCTGGTGGTGCACGAAAGCACCCGATGTCAAAAGCCCGTGTCAAATGCCCCACGACTGAAACCCCGCCCTTTTGCCCCGCCTTTAAAAGGCTAGCTTTATCAGAAGCCCATAACGCGAATCCCCAGATCATGTGGCCGGGTCCTCACCGTGACGGCGGAGCATTCTGCTTTTAGTTAAGAGACAGCAAGTGTGCACGCGAGCGTGTGTAACGTTAATCATGCCGTCATTTGTGGACCCTCAACATATTAGGTTAAGACATGGAACAATGCTGGTTGAAACGCGCACAGGGATTCTGCACGTGAGGCTATTGTTACGTCCACGCGAGGAATAGGACCCGAAGACGGTTTAAAAATACACTCAGGCTCGTCAGAAGGACATGACCGCCCTAACCCCGGGGTGTGCGAGGGCAACGGAGTCGCCGCGTACGCCTATCCCGGGGGGTCCCCTGAACAGCAGCAGACGGAGCGGTCAAGAACGAAGCTTGGCGACAATCTCCAGCTACTATCAGGGACAGCCTTCCCCCAAGCCTCTCCCGGTGGCTCCTTTTATACCCTTTTTCCCGGGTGACTAGTGAGTCATCCTCCTCCTCGCACCGGGAAGGGAGAGGGGGGAAGCTCGAGGGTTGGTCACTACCCCCCTCTGTCGGACCGTCAGCGCAACTCAATTTATTTTCGTTTTCGGCAGTTGTTACAATACCCCCTTCTTACAAGCACGAGCGTCCGCGCTCGACAACACATAACACTGTTTAACACAACTGTTCTCCAAAAATAATTGAGTTAGTAATACATGAAATCGTCCCATCGTCGGGTATTCGTTACACGACGCGGTCGCTGCCCTAACCCTTCGGTCGATGCTCTTACTGGCGGCATAGACTCTACTGCGTCAAAGAATTGTTCCTCACAGTCTCCTTCGTTGTGCGAAGGCTGATTCGGTAAAGCGGATTGTTCACTAGAACCCTTAAGTCCCATATAGTCACTTGGGCTATCCGCCGGCGGCGGAGCCCGCAAACTTCCCCGATCACGGTCACTGGTTGGTTCGTTGAATTCTGCCGGTACAGTAACATCACTTTCACTTTCACGCACGCACTGTTCACTGGAACCGGTGGGTTGGCTTGGTTCAGTTGATTCCGCGGAGTCACATCTCTTGCTGACCGTAGTCGGCTGGTTACACTCGTCACCAAGACACGGCGCGTCGGCTTGTTTTTTGGGTTCTGTTGAAACGACACGATTACTCTCACTTTCACGCGCAATGTAAGGCTTCAGTCGATTGACATTCACCACATCCTGCTTTCCCCTGCGGCTTTCGATCTCCCAGTCATTCTCTGCCGTCTGTCTGATAACTCGGAATGGGCCATGGTACGGATGCAGAAATTTCGTTGTTCTTCCCCGCTTCGATGTAGGCATCCGAACGTACACCAGGTCCCCTGGCTGGAAGTACAAAGTACGTCGCTCCCGGTCGTACCTTTCTTTGTTGCGTTCTTGTCCTCGCAGCTCGCGTTCATGTACGAGTTCTCTTGCTGTCTCCCATTTCCTCAGGACGTCCTCGCTGGAGCTGGTGTTGAGCTGGCCGAGATTCAAGTGGAGCATGGCGTCGATCGGAAGCGTTGGCTCTTGTCCGTACAGGAGGAAGAAGGGCGAATAGCCGGTGGTATCGTGCACTGAGGAGTTATATGCAAAGATTGCATACGGGAGGAACTGGTCCCAGTCACTGTGGTTAGAGGAGACATACTTGCTCAAGATTTCAGCGAGGGTCCGGTTAAATCGCTCACAGAGTCCGTTGGTCTGGGGGTGGTAGGCGGCTGTCCGAGCGTGATTTGTGCCTGTCAAGCACAGTAGCTCCTCCATCATCACAGCAACGAAGTGTTGGCCCCTGTCGGTGACCACGGTCTGCGGCGCTCCGTGCCGGAGGACAACTGACTCCATAAAGGCCTTGGCTGCACAAGCGGCCGTTGCTTCTTGAGTGGCGACGGCCTCGACCCATTTCGTATGGTAGTCGGTCATTACGATCACGTATTTGTTACCGTCCTGGGACGTGGTTAGTGGTCCCAAGAAGTCCATCCCAATCCTCTCGAAGGGTCTTCGCGCCGGCGGCAGTGGTTGGAGCAGTCCGGCCGGCTTTAGGGGTAGCGTCTTCCGCGTTTGGCAATCCGGACACGAGAGCACGTACTGGGTGATGTCGGAAAACATCTTCGGCCAGAAATACCTTTGCCGGATTCTTTCTAGGGTTCTCCTGACTCCGAGATGGCCCGCCGTAACATCGTCGTGACAGGAAACCAAAATCTCTTGCCGGAGTACCCTTGGAACAGCAAGTGCCGATCTCTCCTCCCTCAACCCCTTGGCTCTCCTGAAGAGCACTCCATCTACCAAGCTGAAGGCTCGTGCACTTCGTTTTAGTTTCCTCGTGACGGGAACTTCGGGTTTCTGCAAGTGCCTTGCGACGGGTCCCAGGAAGGGGTCGGCGTGTTGCAGCTCAGCAATTTGTTCTGCTTTGTCGGCTAGCAATAATGGCAACTCTTCTTCCTCTGCAGGCGCCGGGTCATATGGTAGGCGGGAGAGGGCGTCTGCGTTGTTGTTCTTCGTCCCTGGGCGGTGCTTCAGAGTGATGTTGAATTCCTGGAGAAGCAAGCTCCACCGCATCAATCGGCCATTCGGATTCTTTACCGTCATTAGCCATGTCAAGCTAGATTGGTCCGTCACCACTGTGAATGCCGCTCCAAAGAGGTATGGCCGGAACTGTTTGGTTGCGTATACCACCGCCAGACACTCCTTCTCTGTCGTACTGTAGTTCAGTTCCGGAGCATTCAAATGGCGACTTGCATAGCCGATCGCATATTCTTGCGTTCCATCTTTTTGCACCAAGACTGCTCCGATGCCGTAGCCCGATGCATCTGTATGGACCTCCACTGGTAAGCTTGGGTCAAATAATCTCAGCACAGGATCTGTTGTCAGGTGTTGCTTGAGCTTCGCGAATGACCTCTCACAGTCGTCACTCCATGACCAGCTGACGCTCGACTTCGTGAGGTTGGTCAGCGGCTGAGCGATGTCTGCAAACCCCTTTACAAAACGCCTGTAATAGTTGCACAGGCCCAAAAAGCTGCGGACCTCCTTGACGCTTCGGGGGCGAGCGAATCCAGCGACCGCACGGACGTTTTCTGGGTCCGGCCGAACAGTCTCGCCATTTACGACGTGGCCCAAGTAGCGGATGCTGCTTGCCGCGATGTGGCACTTCTTTGCTTGTAGTCGAAGACCAGCAGAACTGAGGGCGTCAAAGATGCCCCGGAGATCGTCCAGGTGCTGGTCCACAGAGCGGGAGAATACAATAATGTCGTCAAGGTACGCCAAGCATACCTTCCATAGCTGACTTGCGAGTACTCTATTGATCATTCGTTGGAATGTAGCGGGGGCGTTACAGAGCCCAAAGGGAACAACGTTAAACTCGTACAACCCAGACCCCGTGGTGAACGCAGTTTTTTCCTTGTCACTCTCTCGGATGGGGATCTGCCAGTACCCGGAAGCAAGGTCCAGGGTTGTGAAGAACTGCGAGCCCTGCAACTTGTCGAGTATATCGTCCACGCGAGGGAGAGGGTGAACATCCCTCTTAGTGACGGCATTGACTTTCCGAAAGTCCACACAAAACCGCCAGGATCCGTCGCGCTTTCGAACCAACACCACAGGTGAAGACCAGGGGCTTGTGGACTCCCGAATGACGCCCTTCTCCAGCATTTCATCGACCTGATCCTGCACGACGTTTCTTTCATACGTTGAGTTCCGATATGGATTTTGCCGAATTGGTCTTGCGTTGTTGGTTTCAATCTCGTGTTCAACGAGGTGCGTACGACCCGGGGGACCTTCGCTCACGAACAGGTGTGAGTATTCTTTCAATAGGCACTGAAACTTGCTGCACTCTGCTGTATTTAGGTCCGGGTTTAGGGTGACTCCCATTATGTGCTGTTCATCCTTTTTTGGAAGGGTAGTGGTCAGTTGTACTGCAGAGAGAGGTGTTGTTTGTCCCAGAGCAGTTCCCTTCGCCACCACGGCCGGCACAGAGGTTACGTTGGCAACCCGAACACACCCAATTCCATCACGAACCTGCGTTAGGGTCCTGGCGACGGTTGGTCGGCTCGCAGGTGCTCCTGGTATTGGTTCGACGAGGTACGTCCCGTGAGCGGCGATCTTGACCTGTAGAAGGACCTCGGAGTTTGGCGGTATTATGGAGCCTTCCATACAATAGGCTTTGGGTGTGGCTTGCCCTGACGCTTGGCCTTCAGCGATGCATAGTTTTAGAGGATGCCCTTTGAGTGTAATGGTGTTCGCCGGAAAGTCTATCACCATTCCGGTCGCCGTGCAGAAGGGCAGTCCACACAATATGTCATGGGGAAAGGAGTCAAGCACCACAAACTGCATGGCGCCTAGCTTCATAGGTCCGACGCTGATGTCGAGCTCCACTTGTCCCGAGCTGTTCACGAGTTCACCACTCACACTTCTAATAACGGAGTTTGTGGGGCTTGCAGCTCTCCCGGCGCGGGAGGCAAAGTCCTTTGACACAATGTTCATGCTTGCCCCCGTGTCGACTATAAGGTCGACCACCTGTCGATTGACGGTTGCCGGGATGGTTATCAAATGCGACTTGTGGTAAGTAGCATATGCGAAGCCCCCTTGCTGACGTTGGGGTGGAGCTCCTTGACCCCGACTCACCAGTTTCCCTGACGTGGCGGTTGTGGGTGTTCCGACGGTGGGTTCGGGGGCTGGTTGCACTGCCTCATGATGTGTCCGGGCCTGTTGCAACGGAAGCACACAGCTTGTCCCGTTTGGTTCCTTGAACTCCGGGGCGGGAACCGTTGTCGCTGAGGTTGACCCATTCTCTCGACTGCTGCGGTCAGGGCTCGCATGCTCTCTTGTAATGAGGCGAGGATTGACGCGGTGCTCTCCACTGTGGGTGCCTGGTGTGGCCTTCCCTGGGCGTGCAGCAAGTCTGAAGGCTCCTGTCCTGGTCCACTGTTTTCTCTGACTGGAGGGGGCCCGTTTGCTGATATGTGCGCGAACGGAGAAGTGGCCGCAAAACCGGGAAGGGGGTGGGTCGGCATGGCGAGAAGAGCGTGCCGTGCCATAGCACCAACGTGAGTCAGGCGCTGCAGGTGTTGCAGGAACTCAGCCGGTGTCCGAGGGTTGGTGATGGCGACCCTCTCCATCATCTCCGGCCGAAGTCCTCGCAGCAGGCATCTCACCTTCTCTGTGTCGTTCATCGTGGTGTTTGCCCGAGCACAGAGTTGAAGGATGCCCGCCACATACTGTTGTGGCGTCTCCCCCGACTGCTGTCGTCGCTCCTGTAGCTGAATGAACGCCCAGTCTTGGACGTGCTCTCCGGCGAAGTCCCGGCGGAGTGCTGCCTGCCACTGAGTCCAGGTGTCGAGGGGGTTAGCCGCCGTCGCCTCTCGCAGCGCCGTCGCAAACCACTGTCGTGCCTCGCCCTCCATCACGAACACGAGATTGTTGGCCCTTTGGACGTCGTCCCACTTCATCGCTGTGGAGTAGCGCTCGTAGAGACGCATCCAATCTTCAACGTCCTCGTCAGGGGTACCTCTAAATGCGGAGGTGGACCGTACGGCCGCATATAGACGTCGGCTTGCTTTTCATTCATCTTGCTTGTTATAGTCACAGTTCTATTTCGCAGCACGCGAGAATTTTCACTCATTGATTGTATTTGCAAGTTTTGCCAGTTTAAACAATCTCTCAAATCGTTGGTGCATATTCCTGGCGGTGACTTCGTCTTCCTCCTTCCACTTGTGGTTCGGATCAATACGCCCATTATCTTGCACGGGGGTCGTCTCAGCTCGTCGTCGAACTCCGATGAGTGTCCGTCGCTCTCGGCGTAGTTTAGAACGAGACTTTTGGGGGTTTTCATCCATTGGGTAAGCTGGAACGGTACCCCGCACCTCCACCACTTGTTACGTCCACGCGAGGAATAGGACCCGAAGACGGTTTAAAAATACACTCAGGCTCGTCAGAAGGACATGACCGCCCTAACCCCGGGGTGTGCGAGGGCAACGGAGTCGCCGCGTACGCCTATCCCGGGGGGTCCCCTGAACAGCAGCAGACGGAGCGGTCAAGAACGAAGCTTGGCGACAATCTCCAGCTACTATCAGGGACAGCCTTCCCCCAAGCCTCTCCCGGTGGCTCCTTTTATACCCTTTTTCCCGGGTGACTAGTGAGTCATCCTCCTCCTCGCACCGGGAAGGGAGAGGGGGGAAGCTCGAGGGTTGGTCACTACCCCCCTCTGTCGGACCGTCAGCGCAACTCAATTTATTTTCGTTTTCGGCAGTTGTTACACTATAATGCTACACCAGTACAGATCGCCAAAACGTGTGTTATTTGAGACTACCAATCTTGGC